>PVKS010005469.1:0-84848 GCA_004027875.1 Aplodontia rufa | reverse complement strand
GAAAATGTATGGAGGTGGATCTTGATAAGCGTAGCGCAGTGTGAGGGTACTTAATGCCACTAAACTGGACACTTAAAAATGGTTAAAGTGGGGGCTGGGGTGGTGGCTCAGCAGTTATGGTGATTGCCTGGCATGCGTGAGTTCGGGAGTTTGAACCCCAGCACCACGTACAGGATGAAGTGTCAGAGCACTGAAAGCCACATGAAAAACTAAAATTGATTCCCTCTCTCTCTCTCTCTCTCTCTCATTCACTTTCCCTCTCTCTCTTAAAAAGAAATAGCTAAAGTGGCCAGGCATGGTAGCACATGCCTATAATTCCAGCAGCTCTGGAGGCTGAGGTAGGAGGAACACAAGTTCAGAGCCAGCCTCAGCAACTTAGTGAGACTCTGGTTCAAAATCAAAATAAATAAATAAATAAAAAGGCTGGGGATGTGGCTCATTGGTAAGGTGCCTCTGGGTTCAATTCTTAGTACAAAAACAAAACAAAACAAAACAAAAAGCATATGAGTCCAGGGTACATTAAGTTAAGTGAAATAAGTCAAGCACAAAAGGACCAACAGCCCTGTGCTCCCTCCTATGTGCAAGCTGAAATGATCAATGCTGTAGTAGAGCAGAACCAGTCACCAGAGGCCGGAAGGGAAGGAGGGACAGAGGATGGACGATGGGTACAGTCAGGTTGGAAGAATAAGTCCTAGCTTTCCATAGCAAGTAGGGTGACAACAATTTACTGTAATTTTCAAAATGCTGAAAAGAAGATTTTTAATGTTCCGAACACAAAGAAATGGTGAATGCTTGAGGTGATGAAAATGCTAGTTACCATGAGTTGGTCATTACACATGATCTTCATGTATTGAAATACCACACTGGACCCCAAATATGTGTACAACTATTATGTTTTAATTAAAAAGATATTTTTTTGGTATCAGGGACTGAACCCAGGGATGCTTAACCACTGGGCCACATCCCCAGTCCTTTTTATTTTTTGTTTTGAGACAGGGTCTCGCTAAGTGGTTTAGGGCCTTACTAAATTGTTGAGTCTGGCTTTAAACTTGAAAATCTTCTGTCTTAGTCTCCCAAGTCCCTGAGATTACAGGCTTGTACCACCTGGCTAAAAACAAAAATTGTTTAATGGTTAAAACAGTATATTTTATGTTGTGTATATTTTACGACAATAAAATAAAAAACTGTCCATAGCAACTTTTTTTCCCATTTGCCCAACTGGAAATGATCCAACTATCCATAGAGTAGAATGGATCAATAAATTATGTTAATTTCATATAATGGACTATTATGTTACAGTGAGAAAAAATAAATCATTGTGATAAGCAGAAACATAATAAATCTTTAATTTTTTTGGTTACCAGGGATTGAACTTAGGGGTGCTTAACCACTGAGCCACATCCCCAGCCCTTTTTATTTTTTATTTTGAGGCAGGATCTCACTAAGTTGCTTAGGCTCTTGCTTAGTTGCTGAGGCTCTTGCTTAGTTGCTGAGGCTGGCTTTGAACTTGTGATCCTCCTGCCTCAGCCTCCTGAGCTTCTGGGATTACAGGCATGTGCCACCGTACCTGGCAATGTAGTAAATCTTATAAGTACAATGTTGAGTGAAAGAAGCAGACACAATGCTTCCATTCACATAAGACTGGAAAACAAGCAAAATGAATCAAAGATGCTAGAGGTCAGGAAAGTGGTTGCCTTGGGGGAAGAGGGAAGGAAGAGTGAGGGATTTTGATGTGCTGTAATGTTTGATTATCTTTATGTGTGTGCTGTTTACACGCATGTGCTCACTCTGAGAAAGTCATTGGGCTATCATCTGTGATTTGCACATTTCCCCATCTGTATGTTATACTTCAATAGTTCAGCTAAAAAAAAAAAAAAAGAAAAGCCAACATGATTTTAAAATGAGCAAAGAACTTGAATAAACATTTCTCCAAAGAAGATGTACAAATGGCCAAGGAGCGCATGAAAAGACACTCCACATCTCTGATTGTTAGGTAAATGCAAGTCGAAACCACAATGAGATACCACCTCCCACCCTTCAGGAGGGTGACTATCAAAAAACAAAACAAAGAATAAAAAGTGTCGGTGGGGATGTGGAGAAATTAGAATCTTTGTCCCCTGATGGTAGCAATGTATGGAGGTATAGCTGCCATGGGAAATAGTAAGGCAGTTCTTCAAAAAATTACTAACCAGGTGCTGGAGCGGTGGCTCCATGGTTACAGTGCTTGCCTGGCATGCACAAGTACACAGCTAAGTGTCAGAGCAACGAAAGCCATTTGAAAAACTCAGTAAAAATTGATTCTCTCTCTCTCTCTCTCTCTCTCTCTCTCTCTCACATTGTCCTTCTCTCTTAAAAAAATTAATAACCAAATTACCATGTGATCCGCTTGTAGGTATGTAACCAAAAGAACTGAAGGCAGGATCTTGAGGAGGGATTGGTACACCCACGTTCATAGCATCGCTGTTGCCAAAAGGTGGAAACAATATAACCATCCATAGAGAGATCAATGAATAAACAACCCTAAAAGGAAGAAAATTCTAGCACATACTGCTGCATGAGTGAAACTTGAGGTCCTTATGCTAAGTGCAATAAACCAGTTACAAAACGACAAATACTGTATGATTCCATGCATGAGATTTCCAGAGAACTCAAGTTTAGAGATACAGAAAGTCCAATTGTGGTTGCTGGTAAGGGTCGGGAGAAGGAGGGAAATGGAGAAGTATTACTCAATCAGTATGGAGTTTCAGTTTTGTAAGATGAAAAGAGCTGTGGAATTTGGTCACGCAGCAATATGAACATAAAGTCACCAAACTGCACACTTAAAAATGGTTATGGGGCTGGAGGTATAGCTAAGTGGTAGAGCCTCACTGTATTTGAGGCCCCAAGATCAATCCCCAACATGGAAAAAAATTATGATAATAAATTATATATATATATATATATAATTTTATACTGATTAAAAAAATAAAAGGGAGAGGGGTCTGTTTATTGGCCCTTTCTAGTTCCATATAAACTTGAGAATCAACAACTTAAACTACTATATTTTATTGTGATTTCATTTAATTAATAGATTAGTTTGGATAAAATTGATAGATTTATAATATCAAATCTTCCAATTAATAAAGTTGTTATATTTCTCTGAAAAAGAAAATAAAAACTAACCATATTGCCGGGAGTCATTGGGGCCCCTGTGCCCACTGACAGTCTGTCATGTGTGTGCCTCACACCTTTTGTGCATCAGCCCGGTTAATCCTCCCAACTGCCCTGCAAGGTGGGAATTCAGGCCTCAAGTTGCCCTGTATCCTTCCCTAGTCTCCACTCCTTGCCACATGAACAGCTGGGTCACCTGATAGAGGAGGAGCCACTGGAGTACTGCTGGCATGTCCAGCCAGAACCATCCTAAACTAGCCAGTGCCCAGCCCATACACAAGTGGACTCCAGATATATCAGCAAACCTAGCAAAGGTCAGCCAACCTGGCCTAGCAGAACTGTCCATCTGACCCATACTCAGGAGCCAAAGAAATTGTTATTTTAAGCCACTAAATTTTGGGATAGTGTTCCACAGCAAGAGCACATGGATTTATCCACAAGCCCTTTGTGCTCCCCGGGCGATCAACTCTTCTCACTCAAGTTCCCAAGAACTATGCAGATCTTCTCTCATCCATTGCAACCTTGCATTATCATGGCATGGAGACCAGTCACCTCTTCTCCAGGACTGTAGATCCTTTGGAGGCAGGGGACCTGGCTTGAGTTCTTTTTCTCACTCCAGGACCTGTGGTAGGCAGGCGTGTTGGTTATCAGCTTTGGTACAGGGACATGAGGTGGTATCTATCCACCTATTGACATGGGACACAGTCAGGCATGACAGTTCCACCAACTACACAGCATTTCACCATCCTGTGCACATGAATTTCATTTGTTCATTCACAGGCAGAGACGGATCAACCTCAGTACCAGTAGTTGGGGAGCTTATAGCTCAATTTGTAAATAATGAATTGCAGCCCAAGGAGGTAACTTTCATGATGTGTAAAATGCAGTGTGGAACTACAGAACAGGGTCGAGGCTGCCCGTATGGACTTTGGCATCAGAAAAGCTACAAGTGGGGCCTGGAGCCATGGCTCAGAAGTTACAAAGTCTGCCTGGCATGCACGAGGATTTGGGTTCAAACCCCAGCAACACGTACACGATGAAGTGTTCAAGAACAAAAGCCACATGAAAAACTCAATAAAATTGATTCTCTCTCTCTCTCTCATTGTCCCTTTCTCTTAAAAAGAAAAAATGAAAAAGAAAAGCTGCAAGTTCAAGATCCAGCTCTTCCACTTACTTGGGCAAGTTAATGAACTGCTTTGCATCTTATGGTGGCATAAGAATGAGATCATTTATGCCAATTGATTTGCATAATGCTTCTGAATGGTAAGTTCTTATATTAGTCCTAAGGATTGGTAGAATAGAGTGGAATGAATAAAAAATAGTAGTAGTAATAATAATACTGTTTCACGATTTCAAAACTCTAAGGGCGGGGGATGTGGCTCAGTAGTAGAGCACTTACCTACCATGTGCAAGGCCCTAGGTTCAATCCCAGAACCACACACAAGTGCACACACACACACACATCAAAAGTCAGAACTCCCTATAAAATGACACCAACATTTTCATTCATAGGTTTAGTGGCAAAACCTCACCTGACCTGATGTGAAACTATTTACAGTCTTCATTCAGCCTGTGACTAATTTACACGTTTCCTGGCGAATCATTAATGGGTTTCATTGTGAGGATCTGCTTCATGTTCTGCTCAAGCTCTCTTATAAAATGTGGTCTATGAACTTTACATCTTTGATAAACTCTGAAAAATTCGCAATTTCAAGGCAAATCCAGTCCTAAGCTATTGTTCTCAGCACTTTGTATGAAGGAACTCATTCAGTCCCTGTGCCTCTTTGTCCTGGCTGGCTGGGGCAGGAGAAGGGAAGTTGTGTGGGGAGGTGGCAGTAGGGCAGTCTTGAACCTGAGACAGATGAACTGTGGGAACAAGGCAGGGAGGAGCATTTTGGTTGGCTGCAACAGACTATGCAGAATTTGAGAGAATAAAAAAGAAAAATAAAGAGGCTGGAGCGGTGATTTTTTTTTTTTTTAAAGAGAGAGGGACAGTGAGAGAGACAGAGAAAGAGAGAAACAACTTTATTTAGTTTTTCACATGGCCTTAGTTGCTCCAACACTCAGTTGTGTACGTGGTGCTGGGGTTTGAACCCGGGTCCGCATGCTTGCCAGGCAAGTGCCAAAACCGCTGAGCCACCGCTCCAGCCCCTGGAGCAGTGATTTGGTGGTTATGGCGATTGCCCGGCATGCACGAGTACGTGAGTTCAAATCCCAGCACCACGTACACAACAGTCTTGGAGCAACGGAAACTGCACGAAAAACTAAATAAAAATTATTTCTCTCTCTCTCTCTCTCTCTCTCTCTCTCTGTCTCTCACTGTCCCTCTCTCTTTAAAAGAAAAAAAAAGAAAACTAAACAGGGCAGAGAGTGGCAGAGTACTTGCTTAGTGTGCTGGAGGCTGTGGGGTCAATGCCTGGTGGCAGGAGGAGGAGGAGGTGGGAAGGAGCAACCAAGGACTGCCTTTGAGATCTGCCGTGGTTCGGGGTGGCTGGAGGGGTGGGAGATCCATGGAGCAGGCTGGGAGGTTTGGCGGACACTGGCTCACTGAGGCCTTGCGTGTTCAAGGAGGAGTTACCCAGGCTATCCTGCAGGCAATATTGAGCCGAAGGTTTTAGCTTGGGAAAGACAAAGTCAGGTGTGTGTTTTAGGGAGACCAGGTGGGCTAGTTCTCTTCCAAGTGCCTTGCTGAAATCCAGAATCGCTCTGCCTACAGCCTCCCCCAATTCACCCAGACCACACATGGAAATGAGGCTGCTTTGGCATGGTTTGCCTGGCACAACTCAACTTCTAGAAAAATGTATCTGTAAGAATCGATCATGTCGTGGCAGGAAACCAACAGGGAAGCAGGCAAGTGTGGCTTTGGGGAGTCGCTAAACAAGGTTCTGTGGGCAACCTCCAACCACAATTCCCGCGGCCGTCCCTTGGCTCCTGTGGCATCGAGGCTGAGCTGGCCCAAGAGCCGGGCCTGGCCGCGGAAGGGCTCACGGCTCAGCTGCTCCTGGTCCCCGCTCACTCCACGACGGCTGTCACACGCGTTCGACAGCACCCATGCGCAGCCCAAACAGACACTGTTCACTTCTTAAGTTGGTTTCAAATTTTGCTCTTTTTATTCCTGTTTTTCATTTAGATTCTTTTTTTGGCTGGTTCAAGTTCGACAGGCAATTTCAACACTGAGATTGAAGGGAGCGAACACAGCCTGTAAAAGAGCAGAGGATGTGTGTGTTTTGTGGTGGTGTTAGTTTAGAGAGGCCCTGGGAAGACACATCCAGGAATTGAGTCTATCAGCCAGGATTGCGGTGCCTTGGTTTACAGCACCCTCCCTGTCTCCATCTAGCGTAGCTTCCCCCAGGGTTTTTGGGCTCTGACCCTTAATAACCCCAGCCTGACCCCCAAAGTATCCACTCTGTGTAATGTGTGGCCTTTCAATCCATCTTCTAAATCTTTATTCACTTTTATGTAAATACAGCATATAGCATCTTCAAGTGTGCTTTTTAACATTTGTGGAAGTGATATCATGTTTTGCATCCAATTCTTCATACTTTTTTGTTATGAGTAGAAGAAAGTCATTCCCTTTAGTTGGTGGAATATTTCATCTCATGTATTTTCCTGCACTGTATTTATCTATTTCCCTACCAATGGACATACAAGTTTACCTTTGTCATTTTAAACAATGTCTCAGCGAACATCTTTATTATTATTATTATTATATTATTATTATTATTATTATTAAAGAGAGAGGGACAGTGAGAGAGAGAAAGAGAGAATCAATTTTATTTAGTTTTTCACATGGCTTTCCTTGCTCCCACACTTTGCTGTGTACGTGGTGCTAGGGTTCCAACCTACATCCTCGCGCATCCCAGGCAAGGGCTGTGACCGCTGAGCCACGGCTCCAGCCCTGAAGTGAACATCTTGTACTTGGCTGGAACATAAACTATCCAATCAATGGATTGTGGAATTGAGTTCCTCTTCTGCCCCCTCTTCACTCTCTGCTCCAACATCTTTAAAAAATGATGGGGCGTGGGGAATAATAGCAACTCTCTTAGGCCAGCAGGAACTTCTCTCTGCACTGCATGCCCGGTGAGAGCAGACCCACCTCTGCCTTCATCGCTCTTCTGTCCCCAGCCTGGGGACAAAGTAGGTGCTCAACAAACTCGTCAGGAACAAAGCCACTCTTGTAAGGATTGCTTGAGATTCTGCACAGGAAAGGGACTTCGAAATGCTAAATATGTACATACACGTATGTATGAGTTGTTCTTATTTACCATTATGTAAATAAAATTAACAATTTACAATTCCAACAATCAAATGTATTTAAATGAAAATACCACCAGAGCTTGCGTTCCGCCTGTGCCCCACGTTCTCCCTCTACCTGCCTTCCTTCACGTCAGGAAACACTTTCTGAAGATTAATCAGTGGGGCTGGCTTGGGATTGGGAAATATGAGACTGGCCAGCCAGGCCGAGGTGGGGCAGCCTAATTGTCCCTTTTAAGGCTGGTGTCCAGGGTCACTCACGGTCCAAAAGCCTTCCCTGGGCCACCTTGGCCTATAAAACACAGGTTATGCTGTGCACCCAGCTCGCTAAGGTGTTGTGAAGATTAATTACGGCTTGTAAAGGGCTTTGAAGATGAAAAGTGCTTGTTATGGAAATAAATGTCTGGAGATGCAAAGCTTTCTTCAAGCCTTTTCTGCCTTCCTGCCTGCTCTCTGCTGTTCTTGACTTCCAAGGACCCCAGATGAGTTCGGAGGTGAGGGTGACCTCCTCGCGACTCTATCGGGAAGCAAAGGCTTAGTGCAGACTTCCTTGAACAACACTGAGACGTGTGACTCCTTGCTGCTGGATTTAAATTTTAAACTCCTGCTCTATTCCCTAACTAGCTGAGCTAAGCTGGTTCAAAATACATTAAACAGATTCAGCAATGGGGTGGTGAAATGTGTTTCCGGTACTGAGCTTTTTGCTGCCAAATTTAATTATTCAAATTGGTTTTTAAAATTGGGTTTCTTCCCTCTCCCCCGCCCCACTTCTTCCCTGATCTCGAGGTATTTGAAGTGGAGGGAATAGGAGCCAAATGTCTTCTAATGGCAAAGTGGAAACAGTTTGAGTGTTGGTGTCAGATGGACACGAGGTCAGATGTGAGCTCAGCCTCTCACCAGCTATGGGCAAGTTATGTGATCACTTTGGGCATGGGTTTCTCCACCTGTCAACTGAAGCCTGAGCTCGATAACAACGCCGTTAGGAAATCATCCCCATGTGACAAATAAGGACTCCCAGTTCAGAGGGGTGACAGGTCTTGCCATGATCTCTCAGAGGGGAAGCGATGGGTCAGGATTCAAACCTGGATCTGCCTGGCTCCTAGCTCCGCTCACCCACAGAGACTCACCCTTGGATAGAGACTGGTTTTCCTTGTTATTTTTGTGTGTTGGTGCTGGGGATTGAACCCAGGCTAAGCACACTCTCGATCAGTGAGCTATGTTCACGACCTGGAAGCTCGTTTTCTAAACATGGAACCTGCGGTAAATCCCAACGCAAGCAGAGGGAAAGCAGCAGCCTGCTGGAGCCCTGTTGCTGAAGAGTGGCTGCCCCGTCTATGGAGTTGTTTGAGCCCACTTTCTGCGTCAGTCATGTTGGCATTCCATATGTTTGCTTCTCGCTTCCTGCTGATGTTAACACTTGCTTGTCCACGTGGGGAGTTCTGGCAGGAAGTATGTTTTTATACACATCACAGTAGGGCCAAAAATGTCCTGGTGGCTTCAAGGGCTTCTGAATCCTGGGGGTCCTTCTACAGTTGAGGGTCTCAGGGCTGCTGGGTCCTTTCCCTAGGTCTAGGCTCAGGAACCTCACCTTCACTCCTATCAAGGTCTGCCTGGCTAGATCCATCCTGGAAAACAAATGACCTCTACTCATTCATTCACGTCTTTCCACCCTTTCAAAAACATTTACAGAGCTCCTACTATATTCTGGAATGCAGGTGAATCACAATGGCCCATTTGATGTTTCCCACCCATCAGGCACTGCACTTTCCAAGCATTGTCTCAACCAAACCTTACAACAGTGCTTTGATGTAAATGTTAATACTGTCATCATTACAAAATTGAAGAAAAAAAGCCTCACAGTGCAAACAAGTGCCACAAGACAGAATGGAACCCAGATTTTTCTGACTCTGCTGCTTGGGCTCTTAACCATAACAACATACTGCCTCCTTGAGGGCTTGCACAATGTCACTTCTTATCTCCAGCCCCCAGCAGAGTATTTAGTAGGTGCTCAATAAATGTCTGCTGCAGGATGCCTTAAGTGAAGTGCTAGATATTTGCTAATATTGTACTCCACAGGGTGGGCAAGATGATCTTCAGCTCTGACCGTCATTTGAGTCAGACATGGGATGTAGGTTTTATGATCCCGCCCCCAGATGAAACTTGCAAAGAGAAATAGCTTATTTGGGGTTATGGAAAGAATAAGATGCAGTACTATTTGGATTTTACTCTAAAATAACCTCCCAAAGAAGACAATACACCCACAGAGCTGCAGGGCAGAGAAGAGCCTCTCTGGTTGAAAAAAATACGGATGTTATAAAGCACTAGAACTTAAGCCAAGATCATATGCCCCGCACATGTTTTCTGAAAACATTCACATCACTTAACACAGTGGGTGTGAAGTTTCAGATATTAAAACTACGAAAAAGCAAAGCAAGATGTGAGAGGCAGAGATGGAAAGAGAACAAAGTGCATTCAATTTTGTCACCACTTCTCTTGAGCACACAGAAATTTCTCAAGGGTCCAACTTCCCAACCTGACCTCATCTTGAATGGTACAGCTTGTGGCAGGGAAGCCTGCTAGAAACAGGAAGATTGGGAGATCTGAAGCCAAGTTCAACTCCAGCCTCAGTTACATGCCAGTGGTGTGACCTTGGGTAGGTGTCCTTGACCCCATTGTCTGCTTTCGTAAAATGGAGCTGAACCACAGGCTTGTTGGGATGATGAGCACGCTACTTTTAACTTCCTACAGAAGAATTGCAGGAAGTAAAAATTATAATTGTTGTTAAATATCACTGCCATGCAGTTATATTTTTTCTATGATATTAAAGCAACCTGTAACGTCAATGGTTTAACACACACTACGAGTTTACTTCTCACTCATGTTTCACGTCCATATGAGTTAATGGCGGTGGGGGGCATGCTGTTCATTGTGGTTACAAAGGTACTTGGTTGAAGGAGCAGTCACCATCTTGTTAATGGTTACTGTGTCCAATAGGAAAAGAAGAATTTGGATCTAGTCTTCCAGCCTACAAGCAACACATGATACTTTTTGATCATAACTTGTGGACTAGAACATGTCATGACCTTTCCTAGCACTAGGGGGCCAAGAGTTGCAACCTTCCTGGGTGCCCAGAAAAGGAGAGATTCAAACATTTTTGTTGAGTGGTATCTGCCAATCATTTAGCCCTTGCCACATGCTGGGCATCATACTGAGAGTTTTTCAGGTATATTCCTTAATGCCTTCAACAATCCCCTAAGACACAGACTTTTATGTTTTTTTTTTTTTAAGAGAGAAGGACAGTGAGAGAGAGAGAGTGAGAGAGAGACAAAGAGAATCAATTTTTATTGAGTTTTTTCACATGGCTTTCATTGTTCTGACACTTTGTTGTATATGTGGGTTGCTGGGGTTTGAACCCGTGTACTTCCACATGCCAGGCAAGAGCCTTAACCACCGAGCCATCGCTCCAGCCCTGAGACTTTTATGTTCAGTTTTTTTTCTTTTTCTTTTTAGAGAGAGAGAGAGAGAGCGTTCATTTTATTTCTTCATCTGGTTTTTGTTTTTCCACCACTTAGTTGTATATGTGGTGCTGGGGATTGAACCCGGGTCCTTGCACATGCCAGGCAAGCACTGAGCATGTACTGCTGAGCCACTGCTCTAGCCCTCTGTTCAGTTTTTCACTTAAATAATCTAACGCTCAGCTCAGTTGATGCTTAGAGATGCAAGGCAACTTGTTCAAGGCTAGGCAAAGAGTAGGGGGCAGGGTTGAGCTGAGAGCCAGGTAAGAGCCCTGACTTGCTCCCCCAGTGAGGCACTTGTCAAAGGAGGTGATCAAATACATTGGTGGAAGAAGAACTATGCACCTGTCCCTTTATCATCTCAGCTATGCATTAGTGAATTTCCATATTAATGATAAAGGAAGGATCTGTGGCTCAGAGAGGTAAATAACTTGCCCAGGGTTCACAGCAGAGGGAGTTCTTGAATCAAGTCTTTCTGGATTTAAACTAAGGTTTTTTAATTTTTTTCTACACCTTTCTGACCCTTTCCTCCTTACTAAATTAAAAATATAATTTATTATAGTGATAATAATGGCACTGAAGGGGGAAGAAGGGTATGAGAATTGATAATAAAGCTACAGAAAGCTAGGTTTGAATTTGGACTCTGTTACTTCCTACCTATGTATTCTACTTCTGTGTCTCCATTTCTTTTCTTTTCTTTCTTTCTTTCTATTTATTTATTTTTATTTATTTTACCAGGGCCATAAATTACTAAGCCACATCCCCAGCCCTTTTATTTTATTTTTTTATTTTAAGACAGGGTCTCCCTAAGTTGCTGAGGCTGGCTTTGAACTTGAAATCCTCCTGCCTCAGCTTCCTGAGTTGCTGGGAGTACAGGTGTGGGTTACCAAGTTTGGCTTCTCTGCGTGTCAGTTTCTAAATCTGCAGCAGAGGGCTGACAGTTGAGCCTACCTCTTGGGGTCATTGTGGGGAATAAATGAGGCCATGATCGTGATGAAAATAATAACTTACATTTTTCAAGAATTTGCTGGGTTCAGATACTGAGCTGAGCTCAGAGCTTTATGCGTATGCTGTTTCTCTTTCTTTTTAACTTTTTATTTTGTAATAATTTTAGGTTTACAGAAAAGTTGCAAAGATAGCACAAAGAGCTCCTGTGTAGCCTTCACCTAGTTTTCCCTAAGGTTAGACCTGGCATAATAACCAAAGTCCATTTGTCAAAAGAAATTAATTGGTATGATAGTTGTAACTAAACTACATATTTTATTTATATTTAATCCATTTTCCCACTAATGTCCTTTTTCTGTCCTGTGATTCAATCCTGGTTGCAATATTCCACTTAGTCATCATGTCCCCTTAGTCTCTGCTGATTTATTTATTTTATTAATTTATTTCACTACTGGAGGTGGAACCCAGGGTCCCTGCATGCTAGGCAGGCACTCTGCCATGGAGCTACATCCCCAGACCTTCTGCTGATCTTTATGTGCATTCTTTTATCCCCATTTCTCCTTGAGGAAACTGAGGCTGGGGTGATGATGTCACTGCCCAAGGTCACACAGCCAGTACCTAGTGGAGCTAGAATTGAACCCCAGGAATGTCCGACTTACAGCCCCAGAGCTTCCCATTCATGAAGAAGTTATGTCCTGAGTAAGATCAGCACAGCGAGCATAAGCTGCTCAGTGGGGGCCGACACTGAAGCAGAGAGAACTGGCTTTACAGCTTTAGAATGTGGACTCGGCAGGATAGGCTGGAACCACGTTGCAAGCCCCGGTTGCAACGGTTTTTTGGGGAGAACAGCCTCAGGCTGGCGAAGGCACACCTGGGGACTCGTGGGAAGGAAGCAAGCGGAGCCCTGTGTAAGACGCTCAGAAGACAGGCTGATCCCTGGCAGCAAAGCCCTTAGCAGAGTACCCAGAGAGAAGCAGGGAATCTGCAGTGTGAGGGCCAAAGGCAGGGTCAGAATTCCTCTAACTGGGGTTTCCTGGCCACTCCCTCTGCCCAGAGCTTGCAACCAAACCGGGTGCCACATTTTTGGCCTTATTAACAACCACTGTAAATCTTCGTGTTTGCCTGGAATTATATGTATCCAAGCTCCAGAGAGGGAGAAACAAGAAATACAGAGGGTCCTCATGTTTGTTGCTTCAGGGGAAAATAAGGGCTCTAGCTGGGTGTGTGCTCCTACCTGGCCCCCAAGCCCTGGGAGTCCAGTCCAGGTGTGGTTGCTGCAGCACAAGGCTGGGCACAGGGCGGGTGGTAATGATTGTATGTCAAGTGTGTGCACAAGTGAATTAACTAATTTGACTAATTTGCACGTACTCAAGAAACAAATCAATTTATTTAGATCTGCCCATCATATAGGACTCAGAGGACTGTCACTTGTTGACACAATGGATGGGCCTGGAGCAGGTTCTCCTTGGAGAAGTTTCTTGTCTGTGGGTGGCAGCCCTCAGCACAGAAAGGCAGTGCTTAAGCTTGAGTCCCAGTTCTACCACTTACCGGCTGTTTGACCTTGAGAAGTTCCCTTAACTTCATCAGTAGAATGGAGATGCAGATGATGGCCATATTATGTTAGAGAGTTAGTATGAAGATTAAATCAGTCAAATTTCAGAAAGCTGCTATAAGGATTGCAAGAGTCAAATGCCTAAATGTGCATGTGTGTTGATCTATTCATCTAGAATTTAGCTTGATTTTATAACTTAGCCTGACCCCATAGCAAGTACCTCACAGGGTAAGCTATTATAAGTTCCCTGCCTCTTCTCTCCCCAGTCCCAATTCTAATGTAAATCCCTCTCTAAATTGGACTCAGATGCACGCTGTCTGTAATCTATTACAGAATCTATGTAAGTTAGCTAATATCAACGACTTGTGCCATCGATCTTTATAAAGCCAAATAACCCAGAAGGTCTTAGAGTACATCACAGAGAGTAAGGAACAGGTTGTTTTACACTTCCATTAGAACACATGCATGCGTGAATTCAGGGCTGGGATACAGCTCCTCCAGGGAGGCACAGTATGTGGTTTGAAAGTCATTGTCCCAAGGGGGAAATGTTGACCAGTCTTCCTCAGCAGAGAGGGCTGGCAATGAGCTATTTGATCTACTTCTTTTTTCAGGCATTTGTTGCTGGGAAGCCTTCCCTCCTCCCCCCAGCCCCATAGGCTTGCATGGAATCTTATAGGTCTATGGTTTATACAGAGAGCTTATTCAACAGAACCCAGATGGGCACTGTCCTGGGTCCTTTACCCCTGAACTTACATGATCCTTCCATTAGCATACAAGGGAGCTTCTCAAATGTGGTCCCTCTATGGCATTAGCATTTCCTGGGAGCTTGTTAGAGATGCAGGTTCTCAGGCCTCACTCCAGACCCACAGGATCAAATTCTGGGATTTAGCAACCTGTAGTTCACCAAGACCTCCAGGTGAATCTAATGTCTTCTCAAGTTTGCCAGCCACTGTCATTTGGCAAAATGGCACTGTTTTGCCTTTCAGGAAACTGAGGCTCAAAGATAGAAAGTGACATCTCCAAGATTTCAAGATCCTAACGCAGACTTCATAGTAGCACGACTATGTATGTGTCATTCCTTCTACTGGATCCCGGGTCCTTCTCTGCAGGGACTGAGACTGATGCATTTTTATTTCCCACCCTTTAGTGTGAATCTGATGTATCACAGTGCTCTATGACCTCTACTGCCTGGATGAAAATCATAAACATCGATTAAAAATCAGCCCAGGTGATTTATCAGGTTCAGATGAGCATAAACCACCCCATGTGGGTGTTTGTCAGGGAAGGCAGGAAATGGTTAACAATTTGATAAAGTTAAAAAAAAAAATCCTCTGCTGGTTGTGAGACTTCCCAGTAATGAGAAGTCAACATAATTAGACAAGGCACTAAATTTTTGTGCAGACTGCCAGCTGTCATTCTTCTTGACTAGCTCAGATCAAAGAAACGTATTTTATCTCCTAAGTTATTAGACACGACAGGGCCATTAAGTGGAGATATTGTCATAAGAAATATGTTGCTTGCTTTGAAAATAAACATCTCACCTTTGCTTCTTTTCCTCTGTGAAAAGCTGAAAGAAATCAAACTATTTAACTTGGGACTTTCCAGGATTCTATTATCCCATCAGTTCCCCCAAACATACCCAGATTTTTAGCTGGATTCTAGCCCCTCCCCTCTCTCTGTTCCAGGATGTCCATATAGGTTAGAACCTTGGGACCTAGAAGCCAGGTTGACATGTTTGTTGGCTGGGACCCAGCCCTGCTTTCCCAACTCATAATCAAACTTGCCACAGTTCCAAAACTCTGCTTGCCTGGTGGGAAACCCCCCTCAGATGACTGTCCAAGCACCTGTACTAGCCTTTCTTCATCTCCAACTGGGTTCTGAAAGTGCTGTTTCTCCAAGGCTGCTTGTCTGGAGTGAAAATGGGTTTGAGTTGGTGCCGTTGTCTGCCGACACCCACTGCCTGTATGGGAACTGAGGGGCTCCTGGGAGAGAGACTGCATCACTCAGAGTCCAGGAAGAGAGAAGAGATGCTTAAAAATAGGACTTTAAGAGGGAGTTTAGAGTCTGGCTCTATGACACATGTCCATAATCCCAGTACATCGGGAGCCAGAGATAGAAAGAGGATCACAAGTTTGAGGCCAGCCTCTGCAATTTAGCAAGACCCTGTCTCAAAATAAAAAAAAGGGTTGGGAATGTAGCCCAGTGATGGAGAGCTTGCCAAGCCTATGCTGGACCCTGGGTTCAATCCCCAGTCACCCTTCTGCCCCCAAAACATTGCTTAAGGAGGGGACTAATTCTGTGTGTGGGCAAGGTTAAGGAATGTGAAAGCACCCAGGATTAGCAGTGGGGAGCCATTATTACCCTTAGGCATAAAAGGGAAGGAAAAGGAGACTTTACTGGAATTGGATTAAGAGGCTCAGCCCAGGAGTGGTGCTGCCAATACGACCTGTGCCCAGCCACAGTAGGCAGGGGTAGTGCCTTTTGCCCTCCTCCTGCCCTCTGGCTGGTGCTTCTGATTGGCTGAACGGGACAGGAAGTCCGAGCATAAGGGAACCTGGCAGAGGCCTTCAGCAGTGCTTAGCCTCCAGGGGCACTGAGCAGTGTCAGGGAGAGAAGGGTAGTTGTGGGGGAGGGGGTCAGTGCAGGACATCCAGCACACACTGAAGCCTTGTCTCCAGCAAGGTGGACTCGCCCAGGCAAGACGACCTCAGGGTGGTGGAGACCCTGTCAAAGCTATACTGCAGGGGGAAGGGAGGAAAGGTCCCTGCGGAAATGACCAGCAAGCCATCTGGAATAACTTTTACAAAAGGAAGTCTTTTACAAAATGGAGCTCATGCTGGGACCTCACTGCCCTGGTGAAGTTTGTGTGTCCCAGGGAACTGAGAGCTATGTCTTTGAATTGAAAAAACCCAAATACAACACTGAATTCTGTGACACTCAAGTTCAAACCATCTTGCTGTGGGGACCCCCCTCCACCAACCAAGCATAACAGGGGGTGTGCTGTCATCACTTAAGGGTGATGGAGGGTGCTTCCTGCTTTCCAGCTCTGCTGGCCCCCAAATGGTGGCCTGAGTTGCCCCCTGAAGTGCCTCTCTGTGCAGGTGTGGGGTTCTGTTGATCTTAGCTATCCTGGTGAGATGATTGGGAAGGTCCAAGTCTGTCACATGGACACAGGCAAGTAACCCCCCTCCCTGGAGAATCCCACAACTAATTGCTTGGGACTGTGGAAGTCTGGACTTCTGATTTTTTTTTTTTTTGTTTGTTTGAGTTTTTGTTTTGTTTTAAGAGAGAGAGAGAGACAGTGAGAGATAGAAAGAGAGAATCAATTTTATTCAGTTTTTCATATGGCTTTTGATGCTCTGAAACTTTGTTGTATACATGTGCTGGGGTTCAAACCTGCATACTCATGCATGCCAGGCAAGTGCAATACCGCTGAGCCACCGCTCCAGCCCCAAGTCTGGACTTCTTGAATCGAGAAAGAGAAGACACAAAACCACCAAGCTCTGGGAAGTGACGTGCCTGTCCTCACAGGCTGCTGCAACCCGGGACCTTTCCATCCTTTCGGGTGAACTTCAAGATTGGGACTCTGGTTCCATTTTTACAAATGAGGATTCATTCAGTTCAGAGGAAGCACCCTGGGCAAGCTTCACACTCTCCCCTCCCTCCCCTCCCTCCTTCCCTCAGCTTCCCTGCAGCCACACCAGCCCCCTGGCTTGGCTAGAACTTGTCAAACTCATCCTTGTTCCAGCAACTGTGGGCCTGCTTTTCCCTCTGCCTGGAATGATCTACTCTCCAGACACCCACATCATTCATCCCTTCAACTCATTTAGATCTTTCTTAAATGCCACCTCTTCAGAGAGTCCGCCCCTGAGCACCTGACCTGAAATACCCCCTTCCTGCCCAACCCTTCCAGTTCTTTACCTTGCTTTGTTTTTATCACAAGCTGAAATTATCTTTTTTTTTTTTTAATTTTGCTTGTTTATTTATTGACTGCCTGCCCCAGGCTCCAGGAAGGCAGGGGTTTTGTCTCACGTGCATAACACATAGGGGATTTTTTAAAAATTGAGAGGAAATTTACGTAACATAAAATGAACCATTTTTCCAGGTACGGTGATGCATTCCTGTAATCCCAGTGACTTGGGGGACTGAGGCATGAGAATTGTAAGTTCAAGGCCAGCCTCAGCAACTTAGTGAGTCCCTGACTCAAAATAAAAAGGACTGAAGCACTAAAAAAAAATAAATAAATAAAAAATCAACCATTTTAAAGTGTACCTAATCCAGTAACACCTTCACAACGTTGTGCACTCATTGTCTGTCTAGTTCTGAAATATTTCCATCATCCGGTATTCATTAAGAAGTCATTCCCTGGGTTGGAGTGGTGGCTCAGTGGTTACAGTGCTTGCCTGGCAGTCTCAAGGACATATTTTTGAACCCCAGCACCACGCGCACAATGAAGTGTTGGAGTAATGAAAGCCACATGAAAAACTAAATAAAATTGATTCTCTTTCTCTGTCTCTCACTGTCCTTGTCCCTTAAAAAAAAAGTCATTCCCCATTCCTTCGTCCCCCTAGCCCCTAGTAACCACAAATCTGCTTTCTCTATGAACTTACCTATACTGGACATTCTTATAAATGGAATCATATGAAACATGACCTTTAGCTTCTTTCACATAGCATAACAACATTGAAGTTCATTCATGCTGTGGTATATATATCAGCACTTTGTTCCTTTTAAGGGCTGAATAATAGTTCATATATATACACGCACCACATTTGGTTCATCCATTTATTTGCGACAGCGTCTCACTTCATTGCTTCGGCTGGTCTCGAACTCCTGGGCTAAAGTGCTCCAGGAACACACCACTTCCAGGCTTCCTCTCATCTGTTGATGCACGTGGTGCTTCCACTTTTGGCTATCATGAATACTGCTGATAAGAACATTTGTGTAGAAATATTTGTTTGAGTACCTGTTTTCAGTTATTTTGGGTATATATGTAGGAGTAGAATTGCTAGGTCATATGGCAATTCCATGTTTATATATTTACATGTTTGTAGAATCAATGAGCAAGTGAGTAAAAGAAAAAAAGAATAAAAAGTCCAGGTCTCATCAATTACCAGGATCCCTCTAACCTGCCACATTACCTCCCTGAGGAAGAAAAAAGAAACTGAATAGCTCTGGGCGCACCACAGCACAGTGCCATGCTGAGTATAGTAAGGGGTCAATAAAGAATTGAGACATATGTAAGGAATGCTGCGGTCACATTGTTGGAGTTATTTTGTCTGCATTGTTGATTGCTTAATGTCGGATTGCAAGGGGAGAGGTGAGAATGCCAAAGACCATGCACTTTTTAAAGGCTGTTGATACGTATGCTATCTTGATTTCTGAAGAAGCTGTAAAATGTTCATCAGCAGTCTTGAGAATGCTTAGGATTAATTTGGATTGTTCTAGCTGGTGGTTGATTGCCTCCTGTATGAGGAGACTGTCTTCTGAGAACATCTCTATCATTGCCTCTAGTTAAGAAGTAGGATTGTTGTTGTTGCTTTGTTTTTCCCCTTCCTGGGCCTCAGTTTCCCTGTGTGATGCACGCCAGCTGATATATGTCTTGGAGTTGAGGGTCTTCTTTCTCTTGGATACTTGGTCCCACTTGAGCCCAGTCAACTGGCACCTCTGTTCTTAGAAACCCACGAATGCAGCCTCCTAGAAACGAAGCTGCATCAGTTCTTCCAAAAAGAATGCCCATTTGGAAAATGACTTCTCTTGTCTGTGCAGCCACGGGCTTGCCTTCCTAGGGAGACGTGTCAGAATGCGTTGTGCTTGGCGGCAAATGAAGGCTGGGTGGTTGATTACTGCTATTAGTGATTATTTGTACGGGGCTGTAGGTATGCACAGCGCCTCACAATGCCCAGAGGAAGCCGGGCCAGAAGGCAACGTTTCTGCCTTCAAGGGACATCCCTCCTTGGCTGCAGATGGGACTGGCACCCATGGGAACGATGGACTCATAATAACCAAGAAGGGCTGACTGGGAAGAATGAGGTAGGAGAAGTGAGCAAAGAAGGATTTCTTTTTTCTTTTGGTACTGGGGATTGAACCCAGTCCTTTCTATTTATTTATTTATTTATTTTATTTTTAAAGAGAGAAGGACATTGGAGAGAGAGAGAGAATAAATTTTTATTGAGGTTTTCACATGGCTTTTGTTGCTCTGACACTTAGTTGTGTACATGGGTGCTGGGGTTTGAACCCATGTGCTCGCAAATGCCAAGCAAGTGCCATAACCGCTGAGCCACTGCTCTAGCCCCTATTTATTTTTTAAAGAGAGTGAGGGACAGTGAGAGAATGACATTTCGTTGTGTATGTGGTCCTGGGGTTCAAATCCATGTCCTCCCACATGCCAGACAAGCTCCATAACCGTTAAGCCACCACTCCAGCCCCTATTTATTTATTTTTTATTTTGAGACAGGATCTCTCTAAATTACTGAGGTTGGCCTCAAACTTGTGATCCTTCTGTCTCACCCTCCTGAGTCACTGGGTTATAGGTCTTTGACACCAGGCCTGGCTTGCAAAGGACTTTTGAAGGGGCCCCCCTGTGCCTGGTATCACACAGACTAGATGTCATTCAATCTGCTGGACGATCTTGGAGTGTAAGGGTTTTCATGTCCACTTCCAAGCGAAGGCATCTGGGTCTAGGCTGGATACAATAGCTCCCACATTCCCTGAGTATTTCCCAGCTGCGAGAGGAATGCTACCATGGACGCAGTACATGTGGGTATAATACCCGGCTGAGAATGGGCAAATAGGGACTGGAAAGAAGGAGCTGGGAACTTGACTGTGGATTCTGTACTCTTCCGCTAGAATCCTTTCTGACTTGGGAGTTGTGGGGGAGCACATGGGCTTTGGAATCAAGAGACCTGGGTTCAAGCTCTCCAATGCAAGGTCTCGGATAGGAAAGGGTCCCTCCTATCTGAGTCTCAATTTTCTTCTCAAGTGAACAGTGCATGTACAGTGTCTGCCCCCTAGAAGGAGTCATCGGCTGCTGATCCACCATGAGAAAGAGTTGAGGCGGGAGGGACAAGGCAGGGGTGGGTGTGGTGGCACATTTGGTGCTATTATCCACAGTCACTTAATATTTCAGTGCCTCATCTGTAAAATGGACATGATCAATTGTGCTCCTTGTGAGGTGTGAGGATTAAATGAGTTAGTACAGGTAAGATGCTTTGATCAGTGCCTGATAGCTCTCAGGACGTCTCTGCCATTATCAATTCCTTACACCTCTTGCTTTTGGGTGGAATCTGGAAGCTCTACAGAGTGAATGAGTCCTTAGAGTCACCGGGAAAGAAAAGGTCACAGTGAGGAGTGGTTGATGCTGCACCAGGCGGGGGAAAGGGAGCTTGGACCTTGGCCCCTGAGTGTTTTCTGGGGAGCAGGGGAAGGATGGGCACCTACTGAGCCTTTGCACAAGCTGTTCCCTGCAAGGAATTCCCATCCCCACTCCTCATTCTTTTCCTTTACAATGGAGGAGTATGCACATGGAGCTTCGCTAGATGCTGGGCACCTTGGTGGTGGCTGGGTCCCTGCCACCAGGAGTCTGTCTCACACAACAAAGCAGGTGCTGCCTCCTTCCCAGTTTCATGAACGTTGTCCTGCAGATAGAAGGGGGGTGCAAAGATTGTCTTTGGCATCCTGATGAAATCTGAAACCAAACACATAGGCGCCTGGCCCCGGCCACTCTTCAGCTAATTACTCTGCTTCACTGGAGTATCAGCTTCAACCTCCTATTTCCTAGAAGACACTGATGGGGTCCAGAATATGTTACCCTAAAATATGGCACCTTGATGTTTGAGAAAACAGCAGAATCAGGAGGGGCACTTTCACCTTCTCCTGTCCTTCTACCCTGGAGCAGGTCACAAGTCCCTCAGCCAAGAGGTCACCTCCCTATGTCCAGAAAAAAGGCATATCCTTATCTCTGAGGACACAGAGATGACAAGAAGACTGGACAGGCCTTGCTACATTCCTCAAGTTTATTACCATCGGATCATCCCTTTCTGTCCTCCGATACACCTCTCCGAGACTGTCTACTCTTCATCAAACCTAGGCGTAAAAACACATTTACTAACCGGACACAGTGGCATGTAGTCCCAGCTACTTGGGAGGCTGAGGCAGGAGGATCACTAAGCCCAGGAGTTCCAGACCAACCTGGGCAACACAGTGAGACCTCATTCCCAAAACGAAACAAAAAGCAAAAAATCTCCACGATTTCCTTTCTTTATGTCTCCATTCCCTGACGGGCAGGGCTGTGTGTCATATAAACATATGTTACATTTGCTTTCCTCTTGCTAATCTCTTTTGTTACAGGTGCCTTGGCCGTGATCCTGAGGATGGGAAGGAAAGTCAGTTCATTTTCCCTATGACTCCAAGGACAGCCCCTTCCAGAAGCCGGGACCGCTCTTGTATGTGTCCTCAGCATTCTGAACTTCTCCCTGCTCTCTCTCAACATACTTTGTGGTCACTGTGATTTTTCTTCATGTTATTTGGAATCGTTTCTTTCACTGGACTGCAAACTCCATGAGGACAGGGCGCTATGTCATTTTCCCTTTTATACCCCCAATAAGAAAGCCTCCGTTGGAAACATTGAATGAAGAAATGGGCAGAAAACATTCTGGTGGCAATCAATTCACATGCATTAAGAATCTTGGCCACAGTCAGGCACAGTGGCTCATGCCTGTAATCCCAGCAGCTCAGGAGGGTGAGGCAGGAGGATCACAAGTTCGAGGCTAGCCTCAGCAACTTAGCAAGGCCCTGAGCAACTTAGTGAGACCCTGTCTCAAAATAAAAATAAAAAGGGCTGGGGATGTGGCTCAGTGGTTGAGCATCCCTTGGTTAAATCCCCAGAACCCCCCACCCCCAATGCCCCCTCCCCCCAAAAGAATCTTTCATTTTCTTCTTGAGCAGCTAAGCAAAGCTTTGGCAAATCAGATTGAGCTTTCTGGGGCCAGACCAAGAAGAGGGGTGATTATGTTTTCTCTACTATTTCTTGTTGTTAGGGGTGTAAGGCAGCAGCACCTTCCTGCTGGCCTCAGGAAGGAAGCCTCTCAAGATATCTCTGCTGGAGGCTAGGCCTCCCCAGCTCTATACTGCTGTCTGGGGGTTTCATTCACCCTCTCATGCTTGGTCCCCACAGTCTTTACCAGACACTTGAGAATTCCTTTCAGTACTTGGTTTTGAAGAAGATGCCTCATCTCTCCCAGGAGGGCCCAGAGGCTTGTCTCCACTCAGGAGCTGGAGACCTCCAGCTGGGCTTGCTAGCAGGCCCACACCTGGCCCCCAACCTCCTACCCCAGGCAAGGCCTTGGCTTCTTTCCTCGGAAGCTGCACTGGCTGGGCTGGGTAGGATCCTATGACAGTTCCCACCAAACTCCCAAGCTGACTGCAGACATTTGTGCTGTCAACAGAATTGCAGAAAATGCAATTCATGTTGTTAATGAGCAGCTTGTTTGGGTAAACAAACCAGGTGAGGTGAAAAAAGTGATGCTCTCCAGCAGGAAACACAAGCGAACATTAGCCAGATGGAGAGCTGCGCACGTCCATGCGTTTCCTGTTTGGGAGGCTCTGGGGGGTTGCAAGGGACATTCCCATGCTGCATGGGAGCTGGGACTTTGCACATCTGCCCAGCCTGGATTTCCTCCTGAGGGAGAAGAGCCTCCTTGATGCCAGCATCACACTGAATCTGCCATGTGCCTCATGTCCTACCCAACTTTTACTGCTTTATGATGGGTCCTCATAGCAGTGTGTGTCACAGCTGGGGAAACTGAGGCTCCAAGATAGGAAGAGGCTTGCCCAAAGTGAGTCTGATGGTCTTGAACCTAGGCCAACCTGACTCCTCTTTCTCTCCTCCCTCTTTCCCCAGCCCCTTACTATCTAATGGCTGCTACTCACTACTTCCCCCCTTAGACTATGTGTTTGAGCAAAGTTTGGATTTCCCACAGAGGAGATTTCTTTCTTCTCTAGTCAGGGTGATATAGTTTTCTAACAGTTCAGGTAGACCTTTTATCAGCCTCACTATGACAACAAAGTGTGTGTGTGTGCGCGTGTGCGTGTGTGCGCGTGTGCGTGTGTGCGCGTGCACGCATGTCCACATCTACCTGTTCATTCCAAGAGGAATTGGTTTATCCTTGGAAATCAGCAACTCAGGCACATTTACAGTCCTCTCATCATAAACCGACTACACACTACACATTCTGTTTTGTTAGCCTCAGGCCATTCATCTAGGACAACATAAACACCCACCCCTTATGAAAATATCCGCCCCCCCAACACAAACACACAGATAAGGCTGCATTTGACAAACATGAATGATTTGGGTAATTGCCATGGCTAAATCTGTCCCCCATACAGACAGGGCCACATGTTATAATGCCATGAGTTATTTTCACCTTAGCATTCAAGGGTAAAGAGTCCATTAAGCTGTCATTGGCCACATAATCAGCAGGAGACTTTGGGACAGACAGTTTGGCTTTAGCTGCCCAGAGCACATGTGCTCTGGCCCAGATGCATGCTCTGTGATATCTGTGTGCATTTTGCCCTAGAAGCGGAAATCAATTACTCTGCCTGCTATTAGAGAGATGATCTGGTTGGAGAGGCTTGCTGTGAATGCAGCCACCATTCATTATTGAACCCTTTACATGTATTATTTCTTTCTTTACTGCAAGAAAACTGAGACCTGGAGAGAAAAAGAAAATATCACAGAAGCAGGGTGTGTTTCATGCTGGGATTTGAACTATGATCCTCTGGCTCCAAATCCTATACACTTCACCATCAGGCTACCCTACCCCCCTGCACATGGCCTGTAGCATGGAGGCTGCCAGTTTTTGAGGGGCCACATGCTCTGCGTCAGACTGGATGATTTCATTTCATCGTCATCACAGCCCTATAGGGCAAGTGCTTCTATGAGCTTGATTTAACAGCTGAGGAGATTGATGCTTGGGGGGAACAGGAAAAGACTTGCCCAAAGTCCCCCTGGCTTCAATGTGCCAGGTGTGTGTGAATGAAGGGAGTTTGTTTTCTGCTCTCCCACACTGCCATCCAGCTAGTGGCACCAGCTCAGTAGCACAGGGGTGTCCATGAGCAGCACCTTGGCTGAGTTTGGAAGCAGCCCCACCAAGCAGCTCAGCTTCTTTCATGTAGGTGGAAGTCTCTCCTTTGAATGAACCAATTATGTTCAAAAGGAAAATTATGCATATTAGCTAATGAGGATGCTGATGCCGTTCAGGATATTTTTAGCTGAGCAGAGAGAGAGAGAGATGGGGAGAGACGAGGGGGGGGAGAGGGAGAGAGGGAGAGAATATGGAGAGCTTGGTATAAATTGTTTTGGAAGAGGCAGTTTGGGAATCAAACAGTCCTTTGCATAAGCCCAAGTGTTTACTGCATTTGGCTGTAATGGGTGTGTGCGTGCAAATCACCTCCCTTCTTTGAAAGTGTATACACAGTTCCCGACTTTTAAGGGTGTTGTCAAGATTGAAAATAGCTCTTCCTGTAAGCTGCCTGCAGGGATTTGTGAAAATGGTTCACTATTCACTTGACCCAGAAAACCCTACATGATCATGTAACTGAGGAGGTGCAAATCTTTGAGGTCACTTTAAGAATGCTGGAGAAGCTGCCTAGGTCATCAAGGCTGTGCATATCTGAAAGTTTTATCCTTAAAGAAGCACTGTGTGGGGCTGGAGCAGTGTGTGGCTTGGTAGTAGAGTGCTTGCCTGGCATGCTCAAGGACCCGGGTTTGAATCCCAGCACCACATATACAACTAAGTGTCAGAGAAACAAAAACCAGATGAACATCTAAATAAAGTTGATTTTCTCTTTCTCTCTCTCTGTCACTTTCCCTCTTAAAAAAAAAAAAGCAATGTGTGCCATTCCAGCATTACAGTGGTATATTTGGGAATGTGCACAGCCAAGAACTGGTGCTGTACACAAAGTTGGTAGCCCTAAAAAGGTGCTGAATTTTGTCTGCACATACTGAAAACTGCAGAGAGTAATGCTAGGCTTAAGCATCTAGATGTAGATTCTCTTGTCATTGAACTTATGGAGGTGAATAGAGCAGCCAGGATGCGCCCCTGTTCTTACAGAGCTCAAGGTCAGATCAACCCATACCTGAAACCTCCCTCCGCAGGGACATGGCCCTCTGTCCATTCCTCCAACGAATCAATTCTTCCTAACCTAGAAGAGGAAGTTACACAGGACACACCAAAGAAACAAAAACTTAATGTGTTCTGTGCAAATAAAAGTAAAAGGAAAAAAAGACTGAAGATAGCATGACTAAAATACAACAAGTGGCCACCAAATGTGCCTACAATAATTACGCATTTGTCACATATTTACTATCTCTGGGCCCTCAGGATCTACAGCTGTAACCATTTTATCCTCATTACTGTCACTTGAAGTTAAGTACTAAAGGTAGCTCCATGTCCACATGAGGCCATTAAGTTCAGGTCAAGTAATTTGTCCCTAACCACTAGGCAAGGGTGCCTCTACTGTTCCTGGAGAGGTTTGACTGTCACCACCAGAAAGCAGTTGGATCATTATTTTTAGGAGTCAGGAGCTCCTTTGGGAACCTCAGTAAGCTACTCACAAATTAAAAACAACTCTGTGGTTGAACTGGGTCTGGATCATCTCCTTCCATGTCATGGTCACTCTGGCTGACCAGTAAAAACTCTGCCTAGAGCAAGAAGTCAGATTGCTGGGATCTCAGTCTCTACTCAGATGCCAACTCCATCGCTGTCACTCATTCTGTGTGTCCAGGTTTGCCAAGTGAGAGAAATGCTATATTAAAATTTTAGCATTTGAAGCGGTGGTGGCTCAGCATTTAAGGTGCTTGCCTGGCATGCGTGAATATACGAGTTCAAACCCCAGCATCACGTACACAAAAAAGTGTCTGAACAACGAAAGCCACATGAAAAACTAAATAAAGTTGATTCTGTCTTTCTCTCTCTCTTTCTCTCTGTCCCTCTCTCTTAAAAAAATTTAGCATTCAAGCAATTGTTTTCTTCTAACAATTAAAAAATGGCTATCTAGGGGCTGGAGTGGTGGCTCGACGGTTATGGCACTTGCTCAGCATGTGCGAGCACACGGGTTCAAACCCCAGCACCACGTACACAACGAAGTCTCAGAGCAACGAAGGCCACATGCAAAACTAAATAAAAAATTGTTTCTCTCTTTCTCTCTTTATCACTGTCCCTCTCTCTTTAAAAAAAAAAAGCCTATCTACTTAAGAGAAGGGGTAGTTCTAATAAAGGAGGAAAAATAATTTTATATGTGTGCATGTGTGTGATCTCTGTGTGTGTGTATATATATTTTTTTCTTTTTTTCTCTCTCTCTCTAGAAGTACTGACAAGTAAAATTAGCATCCAAAGTAGGTTGAGAAGGATCAAGTTTGGCTGGGAAGACAATGCATATGTCTGAGGTTGGTGAAACGGCTTACTACATACTTGATTGTTTTCTGTTTTTGCAGTGCTGGGCATGGAACCCAGGGCCTCCTGCAATGCTAGGCAAGGGCTCTACCATTGAGCTGCATCCTCAGCCCTGCTATTCACCGGAAAGAGGAGGAGCGAAGAAATGTGGAAGAAGGAATGGCAAGGTGATGAACAGCAGAGTCCAGAGAATTGAGGACCGGGGAGAAACAGGGGACTAAGAGGTCTTTTCACAAAGAGTCCAGTGTGAGCCTTAGAAGGAAGCAAAGTGGCTGAAGGGGACGCACCAGGCCAGATTCTGTGCTGTGTCTCATCCACACACACTTCTTATATCCGTTCCCTAGCACCAAGCACATAGTCAGCCCACAGGAAATGCCTGCTGAATGCTCCACTGCAGGGCCAGGAGAGGAAATAGATGTCCTCTGTGAACAAGTCCAAAGCCCAGGATCTGGCACAGAGGAGGGAGCTGGTAAATGGGCGCATGGATTGTGGATGACACCTAACGTGGGTCTCCAAACACTGCCAGAGCTCAGCCAAACAAATGGACTGACTGTGCCTTAGAGCACCAACAGGCAGGTGCCAGACCCTGAGCTGGAGGTTGGTGACACTCTGGGGAGAAGCAGATAGGCTTCGGAAGCCCTGCAGGTACTAATGGGAGTTGAAGTCCTATTGGCATCTGGGTAAAGCTTCAATCAGTGGTTCCTCCACCTGTGGATCTGCATCAGACGCGGAACCTGTTAAAACACAGATTCCCTCATCTCCCCTCTAAATGGGAACTTCTGGGATGTGGACTCTGGGGCTTTGTATTACAAAGCAGCGTCGCAGATGACACTGGTGCAAGGCCTTAAACCACTGCTTCTCTCTAGCCTTTCTTAGAATTTGTCTTTTATTGGTTGGCTGGTTGTTAAAAAGAAAATACGTTATAATTAACATTGAGCTATTACAAAATGCAAGGCTAATCTTTGTACTTCACATATATTAACACATTTATCTATTTATTTTTTAAAGAGAGAAGGACAGTGAGAGAGATAGAAAGAGACACACACACATACAGAGAATCTATTTTTATTGAAAGCAACATGGCTTTCGTTGCTCTGACACTTAGTTGTGCACATGGTGCTGGGGTTCGAACCCGTGTATTTGCGCATGTCAGGCAAGCACTGTAACCGCTGAGCCACCGCTCCAGCCCCATATTAACACATTTAATATTCACAGTGATCCCTGAGGAAGGTACTACACTCCCCATTTTACAAATGATGAAACTGAATCAGAGAGAGGGTCATAATTTCCCCCAGGTTACACACACCACCAGGTAGTCTAGTTCCAAAATCTATGCTTTTAGCTTCTAAAAAAACAAAAACAAACAAACAAAAAACTTCAGGCAGGCTCAGCAGTACAGGCCTGTAATCCCAGCGATTTAGGAGACTGAGAGTTTGAGGCCAGCCTCAGCAACTTAGCAAGACTCTGTCTCAAAAATAGGGCTAGGAGGCTGGAGTGGTGGCTCAGCAGTTCCAGCACTTGCCTGGCGTGCGCAAGAATGGTGGTGTGAACCCCAGCACCACACACACCATGAAGTATCAGAGCAACGAAGACCACATGAAAAACTAAATAAAATTTGATTCTGTCTGTCTGTCTGTCTCTCTCTCTCTCTCTCACTATCCCTCTCTCTTAAAAAAAATAGGGCTGGGGATGTAGCTCAGAGGTAGACCACTCCTAGGTTCAATCCCAGTAACTGTTGTCTCCCCCCCCCAAAAAAGAGAGACTTAAACATATCACTTCAAATCCATGTACAGGCAAGAGGGAAGAGGACTGCAAGGAAATTACATGCATTATTCTTTTTAAATTTATTTTTATTAGTGCATTATATTTGTACATAATGATGGGATTTGTTGTCACATATTCATAGATGCACACAGTACAGCAATACAATTTGGTCAATATCCCCCCCTCCCTCGCCACATGTGTTACTCTTGATAAACCTATGCACTTTTTCTGTGTGTGTGCTGGGGATTGAAGCCAGTGCTTCCCACATGCAAGCATGCATTCTACCACTGAGCTGTACCCTGAGCCCCCTATATTATACATTTTTAAATAATATACATTTATTATTATCACAAAGAAAATGTGCAATGGATTAATGAATAAGTCAGTGGAGGAAAACCGCAGCAAGATAAAACATTATATATTAGGGAACACATGATTCCACAATTAGGAGCTGGAGCATCTGGGCTAAATTTGGTTACTTTCTGGCTTTTTGGTCTCAGGTAAGTCACTCAAACCTACCATATATCAGCATCTTCACCTTTAAAGAAAGGGCAGCTCTCCCTGTTTAGTAAGCAGTTAGAAAAAAATAAATTATTAGGAATTTGTAAGGTGGGGCTGGAGCGGTGGCTTGGTGGTTATAGCACTTGCCTGGCATGCACCAGGACACAGGTTTGAATCCCAATACCACATACACAATGAAGTGTCGGAGCAACAAAAGTCACATGAAAAACGGAATAAAATTGATTCTCTCTCTCTCTCCTCTCTCTGTCTCTCTTACAGTCCTTCTCTCTTAAAAAAATTTGTAAGGTAATACTATTAACAATGATAAAATAATGGACCAGAAGCCAGCACTGTGGCATTTGTAATCCCAGCTACTGAGGAGGTTGAGGCAGGAGGAGCACAAGCTTAAGGCCATCCCAGGCAACTTAGTGAGATCCTGTCCTGAAAATAAAATACAAAGGCCTCAAGGTGTAAACTCAGTGGTAGAGCACTTTCCTAGTATGCATGAGGCCCTGGGTTCAATCCCCAGTACCAGAAAAAAAAGTAACAGTATATGCCAGTGAGTAGGTGAACATCCTGGTTGGCATTTAGTCACATATGAGGAAGAGCTCAAGCACTTATATTTGGTCCTCAAAAGAAGGAAAAGAAGCCAGGTGTGATGGTGTATGTCTATAATCCCAGGGACTTGGGAAGCTGAGGCTGAAGCAGGAGGATCTCAAGTTCAAGGCCAGCCTCTGCAACTTAGTAAAGACCACAAGTAATTTAGCAAGACTCTGTATCAAAATAAAATATTAAAAGGGCTGGGGATGTAGCACAGTGGTAAAGTGCTCCTGGGTTCCATCAATCCTGAGGACCAAAAAATTTAAAAAAAATTCCTGATACAGAACATTTACTGTAAATGGCTGTAAGAGCTAAAACTATAAAATTCATAGATGAGAAGTTTCATCATATGAGATTTGGCAGTGATTTTGTGGATATGACACTGAAGGCACACATTACAAATGAAAAAATAACTTAGACTACCTAAATTTTTATTTTTTTAAAGAGAGGGACAGTGAGAGAAAGAAAAAGAATCAATTTTATTTAGTTTTTTTTCACATGGCTTTTGTTGCTTGGACACTTCGCTGTGCACATGGTGCTGGGGTTCAAACCCATGTCCATGTGCATGCCAGGCAAGTGCCACAAACACTGAGCCACTGGTCCAGTCCCCACTACATCAAAATGAAAAAGAAAAACTTTCTTGCATATATGACACTTTCAACAGAGTGAAAAGGCAAAGAGAAAATATAAATGCAAATCACAGAAATGATGAGAGGTCAATATCCTAAGACTCCACTACAAAAAATTCCATGGCCAATAAACACATGAAAAGATGCTCATTATCACTAATCATTAGGGAGATGAAAATTACCACTTCACACCCATTAGGATGGATTTTATGTAAGACAAAACCAAAAACAATATAAAACAAAACAAAAAATAGAAAATAACAAATTTGGAGAGGATGTGGAAAAATTGTGCACCAGGGTTTGTGCTGAGGGTGAGAACACAAAACGGTTCAGCTATTGTGGATGCCAGTTCCTCAAAAAAATTAAAAATAGAATTACCATATGACCAGAAATTTCACTTCGGGGTATGTAAGCAAAAGAACTGAAAGCAGAGTCCCAAAGAGATATCAGTACACTCATGTTCAGAGCAGCACTGTCCATAAGAGCCAAAGGGGGAAACAACCCAAGCGTCCACCCAGAGATGAGTGGAAAATCAAATGTGATAAATGCATGCAGTGAAATATTATTTAACCTTAAAAAAGGAAATTCTGACACATGCCTCAAGATGAAAGTCCTTTGAAGACTAAGTGAAATATGCCAGTCACAAAAGAACAAAATACTTTGATTCCACTTACTTGAGGTTAAAAGAGAGTGGTCCAATTCAAAGAGACACAAAGCAGAGAAATGTTGCCCAGAGCTTGGGGGACGGGAAGGTTGGGAAGCAGGTAAACACCACATTGTTTAGTGGGTACAGAGCTGCAGTTTGGGAAGATGAAAAAGGTTCTGGAAACAGATTGTGGTGATGGTTGTACAACAATGTGAATGTGCTAAACGTCACTGAAATGCTCACCTAAAACTTATTAAAGCAGTCAGTTCCATTTTAGCATATTTTACCATAATTTTAACAAGAACATATAGGGGCTGGAGTGGTGGCTCAGCGTTTGCAGCGCTTGCCTGGCATGTTCAAGGATGCAGGTTCGAACACAGTGAAGTCTCAGAGCAATGAAAGTCACATGAAAAATTAAATAAAAATGGATTCTCTCTCTCTCTCTCACTGTCTCTCCCTTTGTATATATAAAAAAAGAACATATAAAAGAAGATAAATGAATGTACTAATTCAACATATGAAGTTTAAATTTAAGAAAACACTTTCCAAATCTTCTTCTGTGGCTTATTCCCCTTAGGGAAGGTGCCTCAAAGTGAAGGTTTTGTAATGAGTGAGAGATTGATTGAATAAATGAATATTTAATAGTCACTGCCTGCCTGTCAGGCTCTGTACTCAATGCTGCAATCTAGGAATTGACAAACCTGATACAGGTGCTATCTTTATCAATTGGATATTTTTGCAGAATAATATTTCTACTTACTGAACAACAATTTACTGAATACTAAATAAACAGCAATATGTTTCCATTCTTTATTTTATTTTCAGGAGATGGGTATTAACATCTCCTTATTTTTATTTATTCATTTACTTATACCTGGGATTGAACCCAGGAGTGCTTAACCACAAGCAACATCCCCCAACCCTTTTTATTTTTTATTTAGAGTCAGGGTCTTGCTAAGTTGCTCAGGGCCTTGCCAAGTCACTGAGGCTGGCTTTGAACTTGTGATCCTCCTGCCTCAGCCTCCTGAGCCACTGGGTTTACAGGCATGTGCTACCATGCCTGGCTTAGCATCTCTTTATTAAAGAAGAAACTAAGGCTCAGAGAGTTTAATGTTCCCTAGGTTCACTCAACCTGTGTCTGCCTGACTGCTAAGCCCATTCCCCTAGCAACTGGCATATCCCATCTGTATTCTCCTCATAGGAGGCCCACAATGCATCTTGTTAAACATGAAAGGATGTAAATTACTTGGGTTTGTTGGTGCAGGCCCGTGATCCCAGACATCCAGGAGGCTGAGGCAGGAGGTTACAAAGCCAAACATGGCTTGGGGGCCACCTGGACAACTTAGTGATACTCCGTCTCAAACAAAACAAAACAAAACAAAACAAAAAAAGGCATTAAATTCAACAGTTAAGAAACCTATTTAATTTGTTATGATTTTTGCATATCCCAAACTTATTTAATTGCATAGGTCCTTCCATTCTTGGGGAAGGGGAGCAGCACCCCTATTAATGAGCTGTGACTTCTTTCTGCAGAATATAACCACAGCACCCAAGAGAATTGAAAACATATGTCCACACAAAAATGTGTACACAAATGTTCACAGCAGCATTAATTACTCATAATAGCTCCAAAGAGAAAACAGCTCAAATGTCCATCAATAATATGTGGAGCCACAAAATGTGGTCTAGCCATCCAAAAGAATATTATTTGGCAACAAAAAAAAGAATAAAGGACTTATACATGCGACAGCACGGATGGACCTTGAAAACAGGCTACGTGAAAGAAGACAGGTGTAAAGGTCATGAGTTACATGATTCCACTTACATAGAATCTCTAGGAGAGGCAGAAGCGGTGGCTCAGTGGTTGCGGCGCTTGCCTGGTATGTGCAACCAAGTACGCGAGTTCAAACCCCAGCACCATGTACACAGGGAAGTGTTGGAGCAAAAAAAAAAATCACACAAAAAACTAAATAGAAAAAATGATTCTCTTTCTTTCTCTCTCTCACTGTCCCTTTCTCTTTATTAAAAACAAAGCAAAAAACTCTAAGAGAGGCAAATCCATAGAGAAAGGAAGTGGGTTCATGGCTGCCAGGGCCTGGGCAGATGGGAGGAAAGGTGAGCGACTGCTCATGGGTGCAGGGTTTCTTTTTGCTGTGATGAAAGTGTAGTGGCAGGGCTGGAGCGGTGGCTCAGCGGTTTCGGTGCTAGCCTGGCAAGCATGAGGACCTGGGTTCAAACCCCAGCACCACGTACACAACTGCGTGTTGGAGTAACTAAGACCATGTGAAAAACTAAATAAAGTTGTTTCTCTCTTTCTCTGTCTCTCTCACTGTCCCTCTCTCTTTAAAAAAAAAAAGGAAAAAGAAAAGAAAGTGTAGTGGTGGGGGCTGTAGTGGTGACTCAGTGGTTACTGCATTTACCTGGCACGTGCGAGGACGCAGGTTCAAAATTCAGCACCACGTACCCAATGAAGTATCCGAGCAAAGAAAGTCACATGAAAAAGTAAATAAAATTGATTCTGTCTTTCTCTCTCTTTCACTGTCCTTCTCTCTTTGAAGAAGAAGAAGAAGAAGAAGAAGAAGGAGAAGGAGAAGGAGAAAGTGTAGTGGTGCTATGCCTACAGTAAGAACCACTGCAATGCACACATCCAAGTGGTGACCTTTATGGTACACGAACTATACCTCAACTTAAAAAAACAAAAGAATGTGATTACACTTTAGTGGATTAGGAACAACAGACCAAAGAGCCCTGCCTGGCACAGACCATGTGTTCTGCCCTTTTATACTGAATAATTAGGGGGCATTAGGGCTGTCTGGGGGTGCTGTCCTCCCCTGTTAACACAGCTCCTAAATCCGAAGCAGAAAAGCCCAAAGGTGAACGCAAGCTCGGAAACTAAGAAGCTTCGAATTGTCAGAGCAGGTGGTGTCACACCCTCCGTGGGACTTTTATCTGCTAAATCTGCTTAGTTAGCCTATTTTGACAACAATCCTGAAGGCCAAGTTCCTAAATCCCTTCTTCTCACCGGGAGGCTTCAATTCCAACAATTGATTTTACCTTGTACTTGGCAGAGGGGTATCATTTATTTGAATGACATTGGATTCACCTAGGTTTAAAGGACTTTTAAAAACAAGCCATTGATTTATAGACGTTTAGAACTGCAAAGGACTTTGGAGAGAAACAACCTGGCCTGTTTCTTTTACTTGGGTTATGAGGAAGCTGAGGCCCAGAGACATGCAGTGTCTTTCCCTGGGTCACAGAGACAAGCATGGCTGAGATTGCCCCTTTTTTTGTGGAAATGCCTTCAGCTGTGCACATGATTGTCTGGAATAAAGACCATATTTCCTAGTGAAATGTGGTTGCATGACTAAGTCCTAGCCAGGGGGATAAACTTGTGAGCCACCCCTGGGAAGTACACTGAAAGGTCAGAGGTCCAGGTGGGACATATTTTTTTCTTTTTACCTGCTGCCTGGGTTGCAGATTAGAGTGCTAGAGTTCAAACAGCCATCCTGGATCATAAAGGGGAAGCTACATTTGTAGGATAGGAAAGCAATAAGCTAGAATTCTGGGTCTCTGATAATTGCAGAATTGTTACAGTTCTGGAATGTTCTTCTCCACACCTTATGCGAAAGAGAAGTGAACTTCTATTTTTTTTTTTTTTTTGCCATTCTTGTTTTAGTCTTCTATCATTTATGGTTCAATTTAATTCTGATACAATGTAAACAAAAGAGCTGGGCTAGGAACTCAGATCTCCTAAATCCAAGCACAGAACTATATTTTATTATGCTTATTACTTTGAATAATAAATGTCAGGGTTAAGAGTGGTAGAGCACTTGCAAATGAGAAGTCTGGATTTGGTTCCTTGCTTTGCAAACTGGAAACAAAAATAATAATAAATGTCAAACTATGCTAAGGGTTCTGTATATAATAGTTGCTGACAATTTTTGAGTGTTATATGCATGTCACTACTTTAAAAGTGTCATTAACTTATTTAATTCTTATGTCAACTCAGTAAAATAGGTCTATTATTATCATCATTTCCTTTTTATAGACAATCCACCTCAGGCCCAGAGAGAGAGAATAATTTGCCCAAGGTCACATGTATAGTGAGTGGTAGAGCTGAGATCTCAACCCTGGAAATCTGACTCCAGAGCTCGCACTCTAAGCTTCTACATTAGACTCTCTCTTTTATGATGTGAGCTCCTTACCACCTTTTATACCCATTTTACAGAGGAGGAAATGGATGCAGACAATTGTCCAATCATTTGCTTAAAATTACTCTGCAAATCAGTGCTGCAACCAGCATTAGAAGCCAGACTAAATCCCAGTCTGTGCTTTTTCCCCAGACCACCCTGCTATCTCTCAGAGGCCACCTGGGCAGACACATAACCCCCACTGTGCCTCTTCCCTCTCAAACCACACACAAACACACACACACACACACACACACACACACACACACACACCACCCAGCAGGCACCCAGACATTTTTGTGGCCAGGATGGCTACAACCTCCTTTGAAAACCAGCCAGATCTTTGCCCTCCACCAAATAACTTTGTTTTATTTATAGTCTTTTGCTCAGAGCTTTTGAACTGACTGCTCATTCCAGGGAAGATCTTGATAACAACTGTTTCTTGGAGTGGGTTCATAGGAAACAAGGTGAATAAACATCACAGAGCCCTTGCCTGTCTAGCAGAGCTTGCTCCTGGGGGTGTTTATAAGTCTGGTGTTGGTGTCTGGGTGCAAAAGACTTTGAATTCAAAATGGCAGTTTGGACATTTTCACTTTGTTTTAATTCAAAAAAAGTTTACCCTTTGCCTTCAACACTCCAAGGCATAGGTGAAAGACAAAAATTATCTTTATCCAGAGGGTAATTCCAAAAGGAGGAGTCTCTTCTACTCTTTACCTATTTTCTTTTCCTCCCTGCCTGGCTGGGGGCCTAGGATGAATGGCATTGCAGAAATGGGGGTTGGGGAGAAGAAAAGAGAAGCCTAATGTAAAAGTGACCCTACGAGCTTATAGTGTCTTCCCACTTGTGGCCAAAGGTGCCATCCTAAAATCTGACTGTATCCGTCACACGTGTCTGGAATTATTCAGCCTGAACGTTAATCTTGGCCTCAGCTGCCAATTATTTCACTTTTGTACAATGGGAGGACAAACTCTCAGCAGCACTGTGAGGATTGGCACTAACCGAGCATAGGAAACGCTGTGCCTGACTTGGAGAGGGCACCACTCACTAAAGGGTAGCTGAAGGGAGTTAGCTAATGGTACTTGTTCTTATTGCTTCCTTTGTAATCTTTCTAGGCCTGGAGGGGATGAAATCCAGTGTTCACCAAAGTGAGCTCCAAGGGTGGAGCCGAGGTAGTTAGTACCTGGTTGCTGATGGGCTCTCAAACACCTTTATTTTACCTTGAATGAATCTGTCAGGGACTGCTGGGGTGACTTGAGGGTTTTTGTGGAGCTCCCACAATGGCTGATGAAAGCAGAAGTCCTCAAGGGTAGGGTAGAGCTAGGCCACCTTACGGGTCCTGGGGTCCTGTGATGTCCCAGATGGCTCTCCTGTGGTTATTGGAGTTCTCCTTAAAGGTCTAGAAGAGGTAGAGGCCTTCCTCCAGGATCCTTTGGGTCCGGAAGAATTTGCTGGTAGGCATGGGATTTTCAAGGAGAAAACTCGTGTTTACATCGAGGCCTGAGAGGGAGACGTTCTCTCTCTGCCACAGCTACTGGGTGGGTGGACTCCACCAGGGAGGCATGGGTGGATTTTTCAGGTGGGCATGGTGGGATCCGTCTTAAGGCGGGGAACTATAAGTGGAGGTTTCTGGGGGAAAGCACAGGGGCAGCGGTCCGCAGGGGCCGGCCCGGGGAAGCCGGGGTGCGCGGGCACGAGCCCCAGGAGACGCGCAGCCGGACGCGCGGTTCCGGGCCCCGCCCCCCGCGAGCGGACTACACTTCCCAGCAGCCCCCGCGGGCGGCGGCGGCGCGGGCGGGAGGGGGCGAGCGAGTAAGAGGCGGAGGGGGCGGCGCGCGCCGGGCACGCGCGCCGGCGACCATGGCGTTCGCCCGGCTGGCGCGAGTACTTTAACCCCGGGAGGCGGCGGCGGCGAGGGAGCGAGCCTCGAGCGGGCGGGCCTCAGCCTGAGGGAAGGGAGGAAGGGGCGGGGAGAGCGCCAGAGGGAGGCCGGTCGGCCGCGGGCGGGCGGGCAGCGCAGCGCCGAGCGGGGCCCGCGGGCCCATGAGGAGGCCCGGGGACCATGGGCTCCAGGATCAAGTGAGTGCGGCCGGGCGGAGCCGGGCCGGGCGCGGGGCGGCGACGCCGGGCCAGTGCTGCAGGCCGCGGGCGGCGCGGGGGACTTGTTGCCGGGACCGGAGGGGCGCCCGGCGCGCCGGCGTCACTCGGGGAGGGGGCCGGTTGCCATGGCGATGCGCGGGGGGCGGGGTGCGCGCGGGTGGAGGGGCTGGGGTGGCCAGGCGTCCCCTCCTCACCTGCGGTGACGCGGTGGCCCCCTCCGGGTTCACAGGGAGCCCCCCGGAAAAGGTCAGGCAAGTGTTGGGAGGGCGAGTGGAAAATCTCCGGAAGCAAGTCCCCAAATGGGCGTGTTTGGGGCGCCCCCGAGAGTTGGCAGGTCCGGGAGAGGGTGCAGCCTGGCTGCTTGAGGCCTGCGGTTCCCGCAGAAGTCGTGTGCGGTTCGTCAAGGGAGGGGCCCCTCGCGGATTGAAGGTCTGGGTGGCGTGGGGGCGGGAGGCCCTTCCTTCTCTCTCCTCCTGTTTCACCCTCTTATCTGCGAAAGTCTCCACACCGCAGGGGCCAAAGGCTATGAAGAAAGGTACCTGCCTCCCGGTTGTAACTGAGCACCTGATCTTGATGATAGGCTCTGCAATCCGATCTGACATTCCCTCACTCACTCATTCACCTGGAGTCCCCAGTGGGAGCTTAGTTTTCTGGGCAAATTGTTGATACATCTAACTTCAGAACCCATTGAAACATTGTTACCCTTCTTCTAGACGTAGAAGTTGACTTTGGAAAGTGCAACTTCTCTGTGGTCCACTTTGGGTGTGTTGCTTTGGTCTCTATCTCCCCTCCCAGCCAAGTTCTCTTCTGGCCTCTCCCTTCCTCAGCCCCAGAATATGAGATGTTTTATCTCTAATCACTAACAAATGTTCACTTCTACTCTATGACTAATAGAATTGTTTGAGGGCATTTAAAAACAGAGTTGACAATATATGCTTTTCCGTAAGATAGCTTTCACGGGACACTTTAAATTCGCTTCTAGGAACCTCTGTGGAATGTGTTTATTTCAGCATTTTGAGAACTGTAGTAAGGACGTCTGAAAGGGAAGGGCCTTGAGGACAAAATCTAATGATTATTCCAACCTTGCATCTCTTGTCCAGGTGATATCCATGCAGTATGCCTCTTGCCCAGCCTTGCAGTTCCCTCAATGGTCAGGCTTTCATTTACAAAATGTTTAATATATGCTGCAGGAACCCTGAGAAATTTGCTAAATGAAACTAGAAAAGTCTGCTTATGATCATGAACATGCTTATGATAGATGAGCACACTTTATTTTTTTTGTTTTTTTGTGGAAATAAGGGAAAAGTTAGAAGTATGCTGTGAACGAGAGCTTGAGAGGCTGGGAGGGGAGTTTAAAATGTAGTTTGTGAAGTATTGGGATTAAGAAGACACTCCAAGTTTAGTTTCTGTTTCCAAGTAAGAGTTGTAAACTTGGATTTCAATAGCACTTAGAAACACTTTCCAACAGCCACCTTAGAGTCTCAGAGTATGCATGAGGATGCTTACCTTTCTTGTTATAGAAAAGTATAGCAACTTGTCTGACATGAGGCAGTTGAGTGTCAGAAATAGCATTAAAATCCAACAAGCAGAAGTTCAGATGACTAGCTGTTAGGTCTGTCTCTCAACAGTAGCATGTTGACAAATACATTTCTCAAGTGTGTTTTGTGGAACCCATCACTGTAATATCTGAGCACTTCTGGGAGAGAATTTGCTAAGGCATGAAATTGTGTTAAGCGTGAAATTAGTATGAAGAATGGCTTTATTGATCTTAAAGCTAGACTGTTCTGTGGTAAAAATGTAGGCTTAGGAAATGTTAACTTGTGGTGAGACTGAAAGAATATGAAATGAGAAGTTATGAAAAGTAGTTGTGATTTATAGTGACTGTTGATTATGCAACTTCTGCCTGCAGCTAGGAATGGGGATGGACAAATGGTGAGGAAGCTATCTATTTAGGTGCTGTCCTGGTTGGAAAAAATAGAGCTTTGGCTACTACTTACCATTCTATCCTGGCAGGGCAGACTTTAGATCTAGGTGTTCACCTGTCAGAAGGGGAAGCCAAGTTGTGTAGGACAGAGGAAAGGGGGCTGATAGAGCACTCTGAGGCCCTCCAAGCAGTAGACCACAATGACTTCCTGAGTTTTCTCTTGTTTCTCTGTAATACCCTATGGCATTGCAGGGATAATGTGGAATCAGATCTCGGCTCAAATTGCAGCTCTTTTTAGTGCTAACTGTGAAACTTTACACAGAGTATCCCTATCAACCTGTGTTTCCCTGGGGGCAAAATGGGGGTCAACTATATCTACATTGCAGGATAATTATGAGCAATAAATGCATCAACCTAATGCCAGGTCCATGTCAATAACTTGGTAATCGTTAATTTTCTCATACACCTTCTTATCAAATGACTAAGAACATGTGGCATATTTTATGTCAGAAATGTCAGAAAGGTATGTTTAAGGTAATGGAAAAGAAAGTTTTAATGATCAAGGAATTAAATACCGTTAAGGTGCAGAACAGGATTGAACATTGTTGCCCTTATTAAATAAAAGTTGATTAAAGCAATACTTTGTAAATTGTGAAGCTGGTGTCTCCTGTATGATCTGTGGTTAAAGAATGTGCATTGCTAGGCACAGGTGGTGAGTTTTAGTGCTTGATCAGACTTGTGCTAAAGCTGGTTCAGCACAAGTCAGAGACTGGTAATGCTTAACATGAACCATTTCATCAAATCCCCACAACTGTCCAGTGGTGGCCTTTATTAACCACATTTTTTGAATGAGAAAATGAGAGTCTATAAGGCTTAAGATGAGGTGTCATCCCCAGGAAGCCTGCGTTGATGCCAGTTCTCTATTGTCTCACTGCCCATCTGTACTTCCACCCTCACCCCTAGACTGCATGCCTCTCAGCTGCGTTTCTGTGGCCCCTTGTATTTTAACACTGTCATAGTGCCAAATCTAGTTCCTTGTGTCTCTCTGAACAGTAAACTAGACACAAACAACTTAAGAGCAGGAACTCTTTATTTGTGTCAAACTCAGTGACTGGAACCTGTTTCTTCAGGAAGAGTTTATGAAATGTATTGAAGTGTTTAAGAAATGCATAACTGAATGAATTGTGTAGAAAATGTAAAATCAGAGTTGTCAGGGGTAGACCTCTCAGAATAGGTTGAGACTTAAAGGGGAGACTTGGAGAAGGGAGGCTAGGGAGGAAGGAGTCCCACAGGAAGAATAGAAGTTGTGTAGCTTGAAAGTGGAGGTGAACCCATCTCATTGTTTGCAAGTGCAGAGAAGCAGCCTTGGCAGCTGTTGCTGCTTTTTTTTTTTTTTTTTTTTAGAGAGTGAGACAACAGAATTTTATTTTTTCATCTGCATTTTGTTTTTCCAACACTTGGTTGTGTATGTGGTACTGGGGTTTGAACCCAGGTCCTTGCACATGCCAAGCAAGTGTTCTACTTCTGAGCCGCTCCAGCCCCCCAACCTTGGTTTCTTAACTCAGATACTAACTAATACTCTGAGTTCTCTGATTTGAAAGAACATAGAATTAAAAGAACAATTTGCTATTTGAACCCTGGAAGAAGAATTTTTGTATTTTGTAATTGTAAACTATGTTGCCCTAGTCTAGGGAGAACATTCCTTACTTTTACTAGAGTGTATGTGTAGTCTATGTTCATTTTAGTGAAGGAATATTGTCTTACATCAAACCAAACATCTAATTGACAAAGGAAAGACAGAGTCACCAGTGTGTAGGTAGCACCCTAACCTTCAACCTTAAGCCAGAGCAGATGTGTATCTAGAGGGATCAAAGGAGCAGTGGCAACTGACAATCTTTGACAGGTATGTTTAAATCTTATTTAGTGTTTAAGTGATCTCGGTGGACTGGAATGTGGTTAATATGAAGCAATTTAACTGATAATGTAGACACACAGCAGGAAACTGTGTGGCAGTTTAATATTGCTTGTGGTGACATCCTAGAAATTGCTTTTAGGCAGCAAGTACAGGAAGTGGGTTGTAAGTAATCGAAGGAAGTTTCTAAGTGAGTTTGAAGAGACCTGACATTTATGGTCTCACAGAGAAATGCATACTCTAAGATTTGAAGGCTTAGGGACAGCACAGGGCAACTGATTTGGCCTTGAGATGGTGTTTATTGTGCATTATCTTATATACCTGTATTCTGTCTCTGTCAGACTATGATCTCTTTGAGGTTAGTGTCCAAGAAATTTATCCATTTATTCATTCTGCCCTCTTATACTATAGAAGAATAGTGTCAAGCATATAATAAATGTTAGCTATTATTACAATAATTAGTGGCATTACTGTGCCTAGCAGTGTGTTAAGTTCTAGGGTCACAAAAAAGAAAACACTTTTTCTTTGCTTTAAAGTTCTCTAAAGTAGTAGACATCAATGCAAAACAAAAACACGCCCTCCAGACTTCTTCCCTACTAAAAAAACCCTGTTTAATAAAATAGTTGCTATGAGGGCACTGTGATGAATAGGTCATGAAGTAAAGGAAAGACTGTACCTGCAGAGGTGGTCAACTCTAGGCTGAGGGATGAGTAAGGGTGTTGAAGGGGAGAGGGTGGTGAAGGTGGCCGTATCAACAGGGAACAGTATATATGAGGATATGGCATATTAGAGAATGTTTTTGGTAGGCACTTAAATGCCAGGAATTATGTTGGACACTGGGGATTTGTAACACGAGCAATGCTAATTGGTTCCTTTTCTCATGATGCTTACAGTGTGGTGGACCTGAGTAAATTCACATAAAGCTATGTAAATGTGTTATAAAGGAAACAAAATGATGGGAGTGGTTGTCTTGTTTTAGAGTGGTGAGGGATGACTTCACTGTGGAGATGGCATTTGAACTGAAACTTAAAGGATGAAGAGGCATTAGTCATGTCAAGAGACTGAATAAGACTTTTTATTTGAGGCAGAAAAGGCCTAGAGGTAAGAGAACCCGGGACATGTTTCAGGAACTGACAGGAGGCCAGAGGGTTTGAGTAGTGAATGATTGCAGAGAGACTCGAGGTGAGGTCAGGGGGAGAGCTTTAGCAATGCTTTGTAGGTAATAAGAAAACTTTATTAAGATGTAATTCACAGGAGCTGGAGAAGTGGCTCAGCAGTTGGAGCCCTTGCCTGGCAGGTGCGAGGACCCAGGTTCAAACCCCAGCACCACATACACAACTAAGTGACTGAGAAACAAAGGCCAGATGAAAAAAAAATTCATTCTCTCTCTCTCTCTCTCTCTCAAAAAAATGTAATTCATATATTAATTTTTTTTTGAGAGGGGGAGAGTGAGTCAGAGAATCAATTTTATTATTTTTTCATCTGGTTTACATTGCTACGACACTTAGTTGTGTATCTGGTGCTGGGGATCCAACCAGGGTTCTTGTGCATGCCAGGCAAGCATTCTAACGGTTGAGCTACCACTCCAGCCCCCATGTTTTACTCTTCTAAGGTAAATGGTTTTTAGTGTATTCACAGAAGTGTGATTAACCACTGCAATCAATTCCAGAGCGTTTTCATCACCCCAGGGAGAAACCCCGCACATCTCTTAGTAGTCACTCTCCACAACCCTAAATCCTACCAATCCTAGTCAGTTACTAATCTAGTTTCAGTTACTATGGATTTGCCCATTCTGGGCATTTCATGTAAATGGAATCTCATATAACCCTTGTGTGTCTAGCTGTTTTCCCTTAGCATAATTGTTTCAAAGCTTGTCCATGTTGCAGTGTGTACAAGCGTTTCATTACTTCTTGTTGCTGAATATTATTCTATTGTATGGATATACCACATTTTACTCATCCATTCATCAGTTGCAGGTGTTTGGATTGTTGCCCACTGTTGGATTGTTCACTGTTATGAATGATATTACTCCGAATATTTTGTGTGGACACATGCTTTCACTTCTCTAACATATATACTTGGGAGTGGAAATACTGGATCATATGGTAACACTGTTTAAGATTTTGAGGAACTGTTAAAATTGTTTTCCAAAGCAGTTGCACCACTTTGTGTAAAGTGGTATGTCACTGTAGCCTTGCTTTGTCTTGAATGAGTTGTATAAAATCAGAGTAGACAGGGTAAGACTTCTCAGATGTTGAGACTTAATCTGAAGGAAAGGGAGACTTGGAGAAGGGAGGAGGGAGTCCCAAAGAAAGAATAGCAGAGGCAGAAGTTGTATGGTTTTAAAGTGGAGACAATCCCATCTCATTGTTTTCAAGTACAAGTACAGGGAGCAGCCTTGCCTTCTTTTTGTTATTATTTTTTAAATTCTTTCTTTGTTTTTATTTTATTCATTCAACATAGTCTTACATATTGGAGGGAATCATTACACATTCATGAATACATGGATATTGACAGAGCAAGCCAAGGCTGATGCCAGTTCATGATCTCCCCCACTTTGAGTTCTCCCTGATCCCATGTTTCTCCTACTTTACCTCCATGTTAGTTGGGCTTCTCATGGAAGTTGAAGGTTCCCCACTGGGTTGATAACCCCCCTACTGCCTTGATATCCCCCCTAATCTCTCCCTCCTCAGCCCCCTCCCCTCATCTCCTAGTGTCATAGGCATGGTTCCCCCTGCTTGTGTTAAAAATTCACCCATGTTAAGGTTATTATCAGCTTAGCCAACTTTCAGTCAGTTTCCAATTGTATTCTAGCTTCCACATATGAGAGAAAACATTCAGCCTTTGAGTCTCTGAGTTTGGGATATTTCACTCAGCATAATTTTTCCCATTTCCATCCATTTGGCAGCAAATGCCATGATATTGTTCTCACAGATAGCAGAGTAGAATTCCATTGTATACACGTACCACAGTTTTTGAATCCACTTGTCCAAGTGAGGGGCATCTGGGTTGGTTCCATAGTTTAGCTATAGTAAATTGAGCTGCTATAAACATTGATGAAGCTGTGTCTCTGTGGTGTGCCGATTCTAGCTCTTCTGGGAAGATACCCAGCAGTGTGACAGTGATCCTTTCTTCCCACAGCCCCTCCAGCATCTGTTATTCTTCATAGTCTTCATTTTTGCCCCTCTGACAGGAGTGAGGTGGAATCTCATGTTTTGACTTGCATTTCTCTGATTGCAACATTTTCTCTTGTATTTGAACATTTGTTGAACATTTTCTCATATATTTATGGGCTTTTTGGACTCCTCCATTGAGAAGTTTCTGTTTAGCTCCCTACCCCATTTATTAATTGAATTATTTGTGGTTTTGCTATTTAGTTTTTTTTTTTAGTTCTTTGTATATTCTGGATATTAGCCCTCTATCCAAGGTGTAGCAGGTAAAATTTTTCTCCCATTCTGTAGGTTCTCTTTTGATACTCTTGACTAATTCTTTTTTTTTTTTTAATTAAAGAGAGAGGGACAGTGAGAGAGAGAAAGAGAGAAACAACTTTATTTAGTTTTTCACATGGCCTTAGTTGCTCCAACACTCAGTTGTGTATGTGGTGCTGGGGTTTGAATCCGGGTCCTCGTGCCTGCCAGGTAAGCGCCGAAACCGTTGAGCCACAGCTCCAGCCCTCTTGACTAATTCTTTAGCTGTGCAGAAACTTTTTAGGTTAATGTGCTAGGGGAGTCTTGTTAAGGAAGGCAGTGCTGACACCTATGTTGTGGAGTGCTGATCCTATTTTTTCTTCAAGCAATTGTACAGTTGCTGGTTTAATTTCCAGATCCTTGAACCATTTTGATTTGATTCTTGTGCACGGTAAGAGGTAAGGATCCAATTTCAGTTGTCTGCATATGGCTGTCCAGTTCGCCCAGCACCATTTGTTGAACAGGCTGTCTTCCACATTATGCTTTTGCCCCCTTTATCAAATATCAGATGGTTAAAGATTTAAGGATTTGTCTCGGTATCTTCTATTCTGTACCATTAGTCTTCATTTCTGTTTTGATATCAATACCCATACTGTTTTTGTTACTATAGCACTATAGTGTAATTACAGGTCAAGAATTGTGACACCTCCTTTTTTCTTGCTTAGTAATATTTCGGCTATTCTGGGTCTTCTGTTAGTCCATATGAATTTGAGAATTGTTTTTTTCTATATCTGTGAAGAATGTCATTGGTATCTTGATGGGGATTGCATTGAATCTATATAGGGCTTTCAGTAGAAAGGCCATTTTGATTACATTGATTCTGCCTCACCAAGAACATGGAATGTTTTTCCGTCTACTCAGGTCTTCTGCAATTTCTTTTTTTAATGTTCAGTAGTTTTTGTTGTAAAGGTCCTTTATATCCTTTGTTATATTGATGCCCAAGTATTTTATTCTTTTTGAGGAAATTGTGAATAGGACAGATTTCCTGATTTCTTCTTCAATGGAATTGTTGCTGAGTATAGGAAAGCTAGTGATTTATTGGTGTTGATCTTATATCCAGCCACTTTGCTGAAATAATTTATAAGCTCTAGAAGTCTTCTAATCGAGCTTTTTGGGTCTTCTAGGTATAGGATCATGTCATCAGCAAATAGAGATAGCTTGACTTCCTCTTTTCCTATTTGAATTCCTTTGATTTCCTTCTGTTGTCTGATAGCTCTGACTAGGGTTTCAAGGACAGTATTGAATAAGAGTGGTAAAAGCGGACATCCTTATTTTGTTCTTGAATTCAGTGGAAATGCTTTCAGTCTTTCTCCGTTAAGCATAATGTTGGCTATGGGTTTGTCATAAATGGCTCTTACAAAATTAAAGTATCTTCCTTTGATCCCTAACTTCTCTGGAGTTTTGAGCATAAATGGGGTGCTGAATTTTATCAAAGGCCTTTTCTGCATCAATTGAGATGATTATATGATTTTTATTTTTAATTCTGTTTAAGTGGTGAAATACATTTATTGATTTGCATATGTTGAACCAGCCCTGCATTCCTGGAATGAAGCCCACTTGGTCATGATGTATTATCTTCTTGATATACTTTTGGATCCGGATAGTTAGAATTTTTATTAAGGATTTTTGCATCTATGTTCATCAGGGAAATTGGTCTGTAGTTCTATTTTCTTGATGTGCCTTTGTTGAGTTTTGGTATCAGGGTTATATTTGCTTCATAAAAAGTATTTGGGAGGGTTCCAACCCTTTTAATTTCATGGAAAATCTTGTAAAGGATAGGTGTTAATTCTTCTGTAAAGGTCTGGTAGAACTCTGCTGAGAATCCGTCAGGTCCTGGGCTTTTCTTTTTTGGAAGGCCTTTGATTGCTGTTTCAGTTTTGCTATCTGAGATTGTTTGGTTTTTAGAATTTCAGTGTCCTCTTGTGTTAATTTGGGAATGTCATATGTGGCAAGATATTTGTCTATTTCTTCCAGATTATCAAACTTGGAAGAGTGTATCTTTTCAAAATAAGTTCTAATAATCTTCAGGGTTTTGATTAAGTCAGTGGTGAGATCTCCATCTTCATCTTTGATTTTGTTGATTTACTTCACTTCATTCTTCCTTTTGGTGAGGTTGGCAAGGGATCTGTCGATCTTAACAGACATTTATAGAATATTCCATCCCAAATCGGCTTTTACCTTCTCAGCAGCTCACAGATCCTTCTCCAAAATAGACCACATACTAGTCCACAGAGCTAACCTTAACAAATATAAAAAGTTGATATAGTCTCATGTATCCTGTCAGAACACACTGGTATGATCTTAGCAATTAACAGCAAGAAAAATAACAGAAACTACTCAAATACTCAGAAATTGAATAATACCCTCTTAAAGGAAGTATGGATAAAAGAGTTAATGAGAACAGAAATCAAATTCTTGGATAGGAATGACAATGATGAAACAACGTATCAAAATCTCCAGGATAGTATGAAAGCATTAGTAAGAGGTAAATTTATAGCACTGAGAGTGCCTTCATCAAAAATCAGGGAAGAGCCCAAATAAATAAACTTATGCACCAACTCAGATCCCAACAAAAAGAAGAACAATTCAATCCCAAACCTAATAGAAGACAGGAAATAACTTAAGATCAGTGCTAAAATCAATGAAACTGAGAACAAAAAAGCAATACAAAGTATCAAGAAAACAAAGAGTTGGTTCTTTTCTCTTTTGAGACACACACACACACACACACACACACACACACAGTGGGACAGTGAGAATCAACCCTACTCAGTCTTCCATTTCCACTGGCCTTTGTTGCTCTGCGACTCTGCTGCATACGTGGTGCTGGGGCCTGAACTTGCGTTCTTGTGCATGCCAGGCAAGCGCCACAACTGCTGAGCCACTGTCCAGCCCCAGCCTTGGCTTCTTAACATAGCTCTGCGGGGTTTTTTCTTTTATTTTTGATGGCTTTTTTTTTTTGACAATTTTTTTAAATTTTATTTTTTCTTCTGGTCTTTGTTTCTCTGACACTTAGTTGTGTATGTGGTGATGGGGTTTGAACCCAGGTGTTTGTGCATGCCAGGCAAGTGCTCCAACCACTGAGCCACCACTCCAGCCCCTTGGATGGCTCTTCAAAGGATCCCATTGCCAACCTGCAGGGCAGACTTGCTACTTTTTACATCTGTTCCTGTAGAACAGATGACTGATATCTGTGCTTGGTGATGAGACTAGGAGTGGAAATATGATTTCCTTTTCAGGCTCTGTCCCTATAACTGCCATTTCCCTTCTTCCTTCTTTCCAGCATCCCAGTCCCCACAGGATTATGCAGAGAGACTCGGAATGGAGGAATAAAATCTCACTGGAGACCAGGTTCTCCTCTGTTAGTGCCCAGAGCCAGCCATTTGGATTATTCTGACTTTTGTGAAAATGTATGGGTGTTACTCCATCTTCTGTTAACCATTGCATTCAACTTGGGGATGGTTGTAAGGCAGATGGGAAGGGTGTAATAGGGAAGGTAAAACCTGGAGTATTGCTCTAGAAAAATGTTTGCATTCAGCCTGTTAAAACTGTGTGTAAGCTCTCTATTTTTGGAATGTAGATTGCAAAAATTTAGCCTTTTTTCCAGCCCAAAGGAGGACTAATCTTTGAGTTTGCAACATCTTTTTTGCCTTAAGGGACATTGTAGGACCTGGAAAGATAAGAAAACTAAACAAAAGAAAACAAAGCAAAGTTGGTCTCCTTTATTTTTATTCGAATCCTTTAAAAGTATGGAACTTAGTCTTTCCAAGTATAGTCACCTAACACATCATGATGTTTTGGTCAACAACGGATTGATATACAATCCCATAAGATCGTATTACCTAGTGGTGTCTTAGGTTTAGTTTGTGTAAACTCTGTGTTACACAATAAAATTGCCTTAATGGCACATTTCTCAGAACATATTTCATATTTCCATTGCTAAGTGACTGTATTTAGGACTTGAGTCAGATGAAGGAAGTAACAAAAAGTATGTTCAAAACATTTGTTTCTATTGAAAAGACGGGTAATATTCTAAGAGTTTACTTGTAAGTTGGTTATGGCATTTGGTACTTTATTTTCAGAAATTCTGTTATACAAATCAGCAGCTCTCAAAAGCAAGGACATTCCAGGGAGAGGGAACTCTCAAAAGTCATAAGTAGATAAAAAGTATAGCTGAAATAGAGTGTATGTGGGTACAGATTATGGGTTTGTGCCATTGGGGCATGATGCTGGTGAATAGTTGAATTAGGGAAGTAATACAATCAGATTTGGGTTTTTAGGTAGATTACCTGGGTGGCAGCAGTAGTAGTAGTAGCAGTAGTAGTAGTAGTAGTTGGAGCAGTGATATCCCTGGCTTGTGCAAGATGATCCATTAGGACATGAGAAAAAATATTAGAGCTTACATTTATTTTTATATAAACCTTTAAAATATTGTTCTTAGAGACTGGGGATGTAGGTTGGTGGTAGAGTGTTTGCCTAACACATGTGAAGCTCTAGGTTCAATATCCAGCACCACACACACAAATTCTGTTTATGTTTACTAATGTTTGTATAAGTATAGTAAGGCATGGTTATAATTTATGTGATATAAATCAGAAATATGGAAAGAATATATGGGAAAAAATGGGAGGCTGATGGATTATGGAGCTATCTAATAATTTATACTGTGAAGATCAAGGCCCAAAGTAAAGTTTAGGCAATAGAAAGAAAAGCGATGGATTTGCGAGAGATTTTATGCAAAATTGACAAGACTTGATTACAAATTACTTGTAGAGGTGAGAGGACTCAAAATATAACCTGCCAAAGTCAGCAAAGTTGTGTTAATAATCGGGTATGTGTAAAGTGAGGACTGGATATACAATGTGTTTGCTTCTCTGAGGACAAATGAAAAGTCAGAATTGGACAAAGGCATTTTGGTATGCAACGAGAAGGAAGAAATCTTTAATGGCTCCATAGTGAATGTGTTTTCTTAGACAAGTAAGACTAAGGTAGGCTGGATCAAGTTGCTGGGGGAAGTCTGTTCATGGTAGATTTAGAAAGCAAACGAAACAAGACAACTTTTGAACTCTAGCCACAGGAAAGGTTTCAGGGACGTTGCATTGATCTTGCTGAGGCTGTATGAATAAGTGGAAGGAAGGAAATGAATCTAGAAAAGATGCTGTTTGACTGCACAGGCGGTTCTACTCCAGAGCAGAGAGGAGCTGGATGGGGATGTGGGGACTGGGAGTTTGGAGTCCCTGGAGCTACATGTAATTCCCTCTGAGTTCTCAATTTCAGAGCCTCATTTTTTTTTTTTTTTGTTAATTTCTTACAGGAAGCAGATACATTTAAAAGGTGGATGTAAGGATTAAAAGAACTCTTGTATCTAATTTTGTGTCTAGTCTTCAGCAGAGTTGTGACGCAAATATCTGCTGTCATGAATATTGGTTGCAGAGGTTGAAGCATGTAGGTTTCTGAAAATCTGAAGTTAAAAACTGAAAGCAAAAGTTTTTTCTTTTTTAGTACTGGTGATTGAATCCAGGGGCATCCCAGCCGTTTTTATTTCTTATTTTGAGATAGGTCTCACTAAGTTGTTGAGGTTGTTCTTGGACTTGAATCCTCCTGCCTCAGTCTTCTGAGATGTTGGGATTTCAGGCATGCACAACCACACTTGGCACAAATGTGTTTCTGTTTCTTCTTATAGTGTTGTAGTTTTCTTTTTTTTAAAGTATTCATTTCCTTTTAGTGAGAATGTTAAGATAATGTGTAGTTTATTTTATTGAATTTACTTAAATTGAGATACTGATATGTGAAAACCATATTCTTGCTGGTTGGGGAGAAAGGAAATCATATTCTGCTAAAGGAGAGGATGAATGTGCAAATAATTAGAATCATAACATTTTAAAACATTTTATGGAAGCTAGAGCGGTGGCTCAGTGGTTAATGGTTATGGCATATATGAGGATGTGAGTTTGAATCCAAGTACCACGTACACAACAGTATCAGAGCAATGAAAGCTACGTGAAAAACTAAATAAAATTCTTTCTCACAGTCTCTCTCTCTTTAAAAAAAACATTTTAGGCTTCCTCATATGTGTTTAGAAAATTTTATTCAGTTTTATAAAAGATTTACATCAATGTTTTTATCTGTTTAGTTGATACCACTGTTCCACCATTCATTCTGTTTTTTTTTATTTGAGCTTGAACCCAGGGGTGCTTAACCACTGAGCCACACCTCCAGCCCTTTTTATTTTTTTATCTTGACATAGCATCTCAATAGGTTGCTTAACACCTCACTGAATTGCTGAGGCTGGCTTTAAACTTGTGGACTTCCTGCCTCACTCAGCCTCTGGAGTGCTGGGATTACAGGTGTGCGCTTCTGTGCCCAGCGTAGTGGAAACTTTTTTTTTTTTTTTTTAAAGAGAGGAACGACAATGAGAGAGAAAGTGGGAATCAGATTTCTTTGGTTTTTCATGTGATTTTTGTTGCTCCAATACTTTGTTGTGTACACGATGGTGGGGTTCGAATCTGTATCCTCATGCATGCCAGGCAAGCTCCGCAACCGCTGAACCATGGGTCAAGCCCCTTAGTGGAAACTTTTTTTTTTTTTTAAAGAGAGAGAGAGAGAGAAAGAAGAGAATGAGAATCAATTTTTATTGAGGTTTTCACATGGATTTTGTTCCTTTGACACTTAGTTGTGTATGTGGTGATGGGGTTTGGACCTGTGTATTTGCGCATGCCGGGCAACTGCTCCAGCCCCTAGTGGAAACTTTTTGAAGTAAATTTCTTCTTTTGACAGGATCCCAGTAGTTTCTTGTTTGTTTGCTTGCTTTTATGGTGCTGGGGATCGAACTCAGGCCTTGTGTGTGGTAAGCAAGCGCTTCACTGCTGAGCTGCATCCCCAGTCTGCATTCCAGTAGTTCCTCCCTTGTCTTTTGATACAACAGGCTGTTCCAGGGTCATCTTATGTTTTCCTATTCCACACCCGTAGTTCATTGTTTCTCTTCGGAGCCTTGGTTCTTTTTGGTGGGAAATGGTATTAGTGATCATGGCCTGAGTTTTAGGATTTTTTTATTCTTCTTGTTGGGGTGGGGTTTGCTACTGGATCAGTCATTATTTTAGACTTTTACAGTGGTCAGAATTAGGAAATGGGTTGGGGATAAAATGCATTCATAGAGTGCTTGTCTGGTATGTGGTTTTAATTCCTAGAATTACTTTAAAAAATTGAGAGAGTGTGTGTATTTAAGGTAGACTGCACCACATGTTCCTATTGCTATTTCAATTTGACTGTAGCAGTTTTGTTTTATTTTATCAGCCTTACCTCTGAATCTCTCACACCTGTACTACCACTCTCGATTTTTCCAACATCAACATAATTACTCTTTTGCCTTATTCCATAATGTCTAGGTAACTCAACAGCAGTACCAGCTTAAAAACCAATAGTATGATTAATGAAGATAGTTGCTTATTTATTATTTTAATTCAGTAGTTCTTTTTGTATCACTAGGAATGTATAGTCAAATTACTGTTTTAAAGCCATTAGAGGGAGTGGCCCTGTGGTTGGAGCGCAAGCCTGGAATGTGCAAGGACCTAGTTTCAAACACCAGCACCACATGCGCAACTAAGTGTTGGAGAAACAAAGGCCAGATGGAAAAATAAAATTGATTCTCTTTCCTCTTTCTCACTTAGTCACTCTCTGTTTAAACAAACAGACAACAAACCAAAAACTAAAAAAACCCATTAGAGGGGCTGGAGCGGTGGCTCAGCGGTTACAGCACTTGCCTGGCATGCGCAAGGACCCAAGTTCAAACCTAGCACCACATACACAGCTAAGTGTTGGAGCAACGAAAACCAGATGAAAAACTAAAGTTGATTCTCTCTCTTGCTCTTTAAAAAATATAGGCATGGTAGTGCATGCCTATAATCTCAGCAACTTGGGAGGCTGAGGCAGGAATTCAAGGCCAGACTCAGCAACTTAGTGAGACCTTGTCTCAAAATAAAAAAACAAAGGGCTGGTGTGTAGCAAAGTGGCAGAGCACTCTCGGGTTAAATCCTTAGTACTTAGTACTACAAAATAGAAAATAGTAAATAAATACAAATAAATAAAATGACTAGAAATAGTTTCTCTGTGTTACCAACTCAGTAACAGGCTTTTTTTTTTTTTTTTTAAGAGAAGGACAGAGAGAGAGAGAGAGAATCAATCTTTTATTGAGCTTTCCACATGGCTTTTGTTGCTCTGACACTTAGCTGTGCACGTGCGTGCTGGGGTTTGAACCCATGCCCTTGCGCATGTCGGGCAAGTGCTGTAAACTACCGAGCCACTGCTCCAGCCCCAGTAATAGGTTTTTATATTTTTTCTTTTACTCTTTTGAACTTGCTCCTTCAAAGTAATTTGATTCATTTTATAATTACATAAAATATTCATATTGTTTCAAATTCAGATCTACAGAACAAATGTATTTGTAAGTCTAATTTCTATCCCTGCCTATCTCCCTGTCCTTTCCTTCCTCTGTAGGTAACTAGTTTGTTTTTATATTTTCATTTTTCTTCCACTGAAAACAAAAGACAAATAAGTACATAGGTATTATTTTAGTCAGCTTTTTTGCTGCTGCGACTAACAGACCTGACAAGAACAATTTTAGAAGCAGAAGTTTATTTTGGGCTGTGGTTTCAGAGGTCTCAGTCCAGACTGCAAGCTCCATTCCTCAGGGCTTGAGGTGAGACAGAACATCACAACAGAAGAATGGTGGAGGAAAGTGGATCAGGGCATTGCAACCAGAAAGCAGAGACAGAGACTCCATTCCCCAGATCCAAATGCATACCCCAAAGACCTATCCCCACGGACCCACCTCCAGCCACACCCTACCAGCCTATGGTTGCCACTCAGTTAATTCCCGTCAGGAGAGAATCCACCGATTGTGTTAAGGTTCTCATAACCCAATCATTTCACCTCTGAGCTTTTTTGCATTGTCTCACACAGCTTTTGGGGACATCTCCCATTCAAACCATAACAGGTGTATTCATCTCTTCTTGGTAAATGGTAGTGTTCTATGTGTACTTTTTACCCCCTTGACTTTTCTTAGCTTTTTAATCCTGTAATATATAGAGATTATTCTATAGCTTTGTAGGCCAGCATAGGACTCTATTGGGAGGATGGATCATGATCTGCGCAGTCTTCTGTTGATGGACATTTGTTTAGGTTGCTCTGTCCTCATTACAAATGGTGTGGTAATGCATAGACTTGTGTGTGCGCTTTTTTTGCATTTTATCATTGTATTGAGGTAGATTCCTAGAAGTGGGATTGTTGGGTCGAAGGGTAAGTTTATATGTAATTTTCTAGATACTGTCAAATTCTATTCTATAGGGACTGTGCCAGTTGATATTCCCATATGTGGGAGTGCTTACTGCCTTACAGCATAATCAAAAGTGTTTGTTTGGCAAACTTTAAAAATTGTTTTAATTAAAGTTATAAACATACATTAACAAATCAAATAGCACATAAGAGTTCATGATGAAGAGCAACAATCCTCTGCCTACCTCCCTCCGAGTCCTACTCTTCGGGGACAAATTCAGTTAACTGGCACTAGTTTTAGTTTTTCTGGTGGTTCATTAATAACACTAGATAAATCTGTGAGTTAATTAATTTTAGACAGTATCCATTGAATCCCTGAAATGAAAAATTAGTACCTTTGTAGCATTTTTCTTTTCTTTGTTCAGTGTTTTTTCTTTTTTTTTGCATAATTCAGGGCCTGTATATACTAGGCAAGTGTTCTACCACTGAGCTACATCCGTAGCTCCTGTCTAGGATTTTGTATATTTATATTACTTTAATTCTTATAATGATTAATCTCTAATTTATATTTAAACCTTTTTATTGTTCCATTAACTTTCAACAGTGTCTCTTGACTCCACACTTTGTAAGGGGGAGATATTACTGTCGTTTACTCTTCTAGCTTCTCTGTAGTAAAGGCTATATGTTTATTTGTTTGTTTTTGGTACTGGGGGTTGAATCCAGGGGTATTTTATCACTGAGCTATATTCCTAGTCCTTTTTATTTTTTATTTTGAGAAAAATAAACTTGCTGAGTCTGACCTTGAACTTGTAGTCTTCCTGCTTTAGCCTCCTGTGCTGCTGAGATTACAATTGTGTGTCACCGTGAGCACCTATACTTTTTAAAAATGAGGTCATTTTAATTTTGATCAGTGACAGAACAAAGTCTTTAATCAGTTATCCTTAGGTTGACTCTCTAAGTTGAATGTTATTATGAATAATTAAATATAGGTATTGAATTCCACTAGACCAGATAGGGTGAGAAAGTAACATTTTCTTCTCATTTGAAGGAGAATGTTCTTAACTTCAGGTTCATAGGAACTTTTTTCTTATAATCTACTCAGAATTATAAGCTAAATTTCCTTTGCTTCATATCTGGATTTAAGCAAAATTCTTTTTTTTTAAGGGGGGGAGAGAGAGAGAGAGATTGAGAATCAATTTTATTTAGTTTTTCGTGTGACCTCCTTTGCTCTGAAACTTCATTGTGCATGTAGTGCTGGGGTTCGAGCTCATGTATTCCTGCATGCCAGGCAAGTGCCGTAAGCCCTGAGCTACCACTCTAACCCCTAAGCAAAATTCTTAAAAAAAAAAAAAAAAAAAAAAAAAAAAAAAGCATTTGTTTTCCTTCTCATTTATTTGTACAAAATACCAAAGGAGGACAGCTGCCTTGTATGGATAGCAGCCTAGGGACCATGTAAGTACTGCTTTTCTCCTGTTGGCAGATAGAAACCTGTTTTTTGCCACCATTATGGGATCCTAGGTACCATTGGCACCCTAGATCTGGGCCTGGGCCTTAGACAGTTACATTCTACCTCCTTAAAAGATATTATCATTATCATTATTATTATTATTTTAGAGAAGAACAGTGAGAGAGAGAGAAAAAAAGACAATCAATTTTATTTAGTTTTTCACATGACTTGTTGCTCTGAGACTTCGCTGTGTATGTGGTGCTGGGGTTTGAACCCACATACTTGTGCATGCAGGGCAAGCAATGTAACAGCTGAGCCACCACTCCAGCCCCTAAAAGATACCATTATGATCAGGGATTATTGATGCCATCTTGGAATTGATTATGTTTGGTGTGGTTCTTCGACTTGGCTATAATTGCAGTGCTGTCTACAGTGCAGAAAGCACCTGAGACTGGACATGAAAGAGCCATATCTGGATTTTTATTTTTTCAAAATAGCATTCTTAGCCGGGTATGGTAGTGTATGCCTATAATCCCAGCTACTTGAAAGGCTTGTGCAGAAGGACTGCAATACAAAACTTGCCTGGGAAATTTAGTGAGACCCTGACTTAAAGAAGTGAAAAGGTTTGGTATTTGACTTAGTGGTAGAGTGCCCTGGGTTTAATCCATAGTACCTCTTTCCTGAGTTTTTTTTTTCTTTTTTAATTTTGGTACTAGGGATTGAACTCAGGGCCTTGCATGAAGCAAATGTTTTACCACTAAGCTAGATCCTCAGTCCTTTTAATTTTATTTTGAGACGGAGACTTGTAAAGTGGTCTAGATTGGCCTTGAATTTCAGATTCCCCTGCTTTAGCCTCCTGTGTATCTGGAATTACAGGTGTGTGAATATCCTGCCTGGCTCTAAATCCTTTTTTTTTCTTTTTCCTTGTGTTATTTGCTTTTATTATATCTTTAGTTTTTTCTGAATTTGAAATCATGCTTCTGGCTTTATTGAGGCTCTTTTTTTCTTTCCCTATGTCCCCTCCCACTTTCCTATTTCAGTCTGTACAATTTGTTAGAGTACTTATTCAGGTTCTCATAGGAGACAACCACAGTGGTGGACTTGGCAGGAGTGCCAAAAAAGGAAAGTTGGAGTTCTTGAGCATATTTGAAAAACGCCTGGTTTTCAACCTTGGTCAGTAGCGTGTGTGTGTAGAGTTTTAGGTTTGGGTTGACAATGTCTTGCACTGAACTTTGAGGCTGTTTTCCTTATTGGCTTTAGCTGGCTTCCTCTGATTTAGAAGGAAGATGTGCTCTGTCTTCTTATTGCCAGGTTGGGGTTTTATGTCCAACCATATTCCCTACCCAGCCTCTGTTGATGTCTAAGGTGGAGGTTTCCTCTTAGTACAGGTGGGGTGGGAGCTCTGGCTCCCTGTGGCCACACCCCCTCCGCACGCCTCCATACCTCCCTGGCTGGGTTGGATAAGGCATTTTTACTGCTCCCACCATGGCCATGGGGGAAGGAGAGAGGTTTTGGAATTGATAAATTTCGGTCTCCACCAGGCCTTCTTGACACCATCCCAGTGGAGATAGAGGGTGCATTACTGCTAGGTGAGAGTGGAGGTCTGGATGCCCCAGGGTCCCCTTTGAAACCACATGGTAGGTGTCCTCATTACTGCCTGAGGGTGATTGAAAGTTCAGCCTACTCAGTTTTCTGTAATATTATTCTTGTAGGATTGGGGTAGATAAAATACTTTATGGCAGCCTGGAAATATGGGGTCCTAGTTTGTCCTTCATGGACATTGGGGAGGGTGGAACTGCAGGGTTCTGTGGCATTTAGTGGTTATTTCCCCAAAGTTTTCTGTCTTGTTGGCTGCTCTTTCCCTGGTATTTAGCTAATGACAGCAGATTTTTGTTGTAGCTTTTTTTTGGGTCTGCATCAATTGGTGTTTATAGGTTGGCAACTTCTTTAGCTTCAACTCTGCCATTATGTATTTTTAAAACTTGTGTTTTACTGTTTTATTTACTAATATTAGTAAGTATACCACTTGATGAATTTTTTTATAGTTGTATACCCAGGTAATCACCCAGAGCAAGGTCTAAGTTATCTCCTGCATATTGTAAGGTTCTTCATGCCTGCTCTAGTCAATACCTGTTCAAAAATAATCACTGCTCTGAATTTGATCACTATGGCAATTTTGCCCATTCTTGAACTTCATATAAATCTAGCAGTTTGTATCCAGTGTCTGGCTTCTTTTGGTCAAAATTATGTCTGTAGAGTTTATCTGCATTGTTGCTCATTACTGTGGTTCATTCTTTTTCATTGCTATGTAGTATTCCACTATACCAATAACCACAATGTATTTATCCATTGTATTTTCATAGGCTTCTCTGTTATAAATAAAGTTATATGAACATTCATATGCATGTCTAACAGTTAAAGTGTTCCTTCCTGTTAGGTATATATCCAGGATTAGAATTGCTTATTTAGAATTCATGAATATGTTTAGCTTTAGTAGATGCTGACAGTTTTCCGAAATGGAGTGGTAGTTTAAACCCCATCAGTTTTATATGACAGTTCTACTTGTTTTAGATGCAGCACTTCATATTGTTAGTCCTTTTATTTTTATTTTTAGCTATATCTTCCATTATCGGGATGTATTAACAGCCTACTTAGGTTTTAGTTGGCATTTCCCTTGTCCTAAGCTTGTTGGAGTCCTTCTTTTGTAAAGGACTGTTCAGGTCTTTACCTACTTTTAACTGAATTGCCCTTTTCTTACTAATTAGCAGGCATCCATTATATAATTGGAAATGAGTACTTTGTGAATGTGTCTTACAAAAATATTTGCCCATCTTCATCATACCATTTTATTTAATGGTATCTTTTGATAAGTTCTTTAATAAGATTTATCAGCCTTTTCCTTTTTTTGCTTTTTATAAATGTTCAAGAAGTTCAAAAAAATCTGTATAACCTAAGGACATGAATATATTTTTCGTTGTTTTCTTCTACAAATTTTGTTTTGCATTGTAAATTTCTGTGATATGATCCATTTCATGTAATTTTAAATGTATGATTAAGTATGAGTCAAGATTAATTTTTTTAAATTTCTCATGGGATTGTACAATTGACCCAGCACCATTTTTTGAAAAAGATTATCCTTTCACCGTTGATATTTTTTTGTGGCACGTTTCTTATGAATCGGGGTATGTGCACGTGCATGTGTGTGTTTTGTCTGTCTCTGGACTTCGTTCTTTTCATTCGGCCAATTCTGTATTATCTTAATTACTATATCTTTAAAGTAGGTCTTGTTACTTGATAGCATAAGTCCTTCATTTTCGTTGTCATCAGATTGGACGATTCTGAATCCTTGGCAGCACCATATAAATCGGCCTGCAAATTTGTACTTTTGATTGGAATTGCATTGCATCTTTAGATTAATTTGTAGAGAGCTAATATTAACAATATTGTGTCTTCTATTCCATTAAGATAGCTTCTGTCTTACTTTTGTTTCTTTCAGGAGTGTTTTCTAGTTTTTTTTTTTTTGTTGTTGTTGTTTTTTGAGGGGAGAGGGACAGTGGGAGAGAGAGAAAGAGAATCAGTTCTACCTAGGTTTTCATCTGCTCTTCATTGCTCTGACACCTTGCTATGCACGTGGTGCTGGGGTTTGAACCTACATCCTCACACATGCCAGGTGGGTGCTGTAACTGCTAAGCCACCTCTCCAGCTTCCTTTTTGTAGTTTTTAATGTGTGAATCTTGAACATTTTTTGATGGGGGATTTTTGATGCTATTGCAAATGGTATTGCTTTTTGATTTTTATCTTTTAATTGTTATTTGTATAAGTGGGTGCAGTTTCACACACCTGTAATCCCAGTGACTCTGAAGGCTGAGGAAAGATTGCCAGGTTTGAGGTCGGCATCAGCCTTGCAACTTATTAAGGCCCTAAGCAACCTGGTGAGATCCTGTGTTAAAATAAAAGACTAAAAGGGCTGGGATTGTAGCTTAGTAGTAAAGTGACTCTGGATTTAATCCACAGTACCAAAAAAAAAAAAAAAAAAAAAAAAAAAAAAAAAAGAAAGAAAGAAAAGAAAAAGAAATGTTACCAGTTTATAGAAATATAATAGTTGTTTGTATATTGGCCTTGTGTCCTGTGACCTTGATGAATTTGTTAATTCTAAGAACGTATTTGTAGACTCTTTTGTACTATGTACACAATCATGCTTTCTGTGCTTAATGAGACTCTTATTCTTTCTTTCTTTTTTATTTTTCTGTCATTCTGGGCATTAAACCCAGCACCTTGTACATGCCAAACAAGTGCTTTACCATTAAGCTAAGTCCCCAGGTCCTCTCCACTTCCTCCCCTTTCCCATCTTGATCTTCATCTTATTTTGAGACTTGGTCTCACTAAGTTGCCCAGGCTGGCCTGCAACTTGGTATCCTCCTGCCTCAATCTGGTGAGTAGCTGGGATTATAGCTACTCACTATACTATACCCGGTTCCTTTTGTTTCTTATCTCATTTCTCTGGGTAAGACCTCTGACATGATGACTAATGGGCATAATGAACACAGATGAAATGGTAACATATTTGAATTTGGGGAAAGTGCTAGCCTCTAGGTTTTTCTTAGATACCTTTGATCAAGTTGAAAAGTTGTTGCCATTGTTAGGTTGTTGAGAGTTTTTGTCATGAATGAATGTTGAATTTTATCAAATCCTTTCTCTGTGCCTCTTGAGATGATTATATGATTTTTTTTTGCTTCCCCCCCATGAAGTAGTGGATTACATTTATTTTCAAATATTAAACTTTGCATTCCTGCAATAAATGCGTTTGGTCATGTTCTCTCTTTTTGAGTATTGCTGTATTTAATTTACTAATATTTTGTTTGTATCCATGTATGTAAGTCTATATATGTAAGAGATTTTTGGCTATAATTTTTTTCTTGTAATGTTTTTGTCAGATTTTGGCATAAGGTTATGCTGATTTTTTTTTTTTTAATTTCCTGCTTCATTTTCCTCTTTACTCTCCCTTGTAACTTGCTGTTCCAGTTTTATAGCACCTGCGTTGTTTTCTGTTCTATTTAATGATATCAGTTTCCTGAATAATCTTTCTTAATCTTTTCAGAGATGTATTCTTCCAAGAGATGAAGTCCCATGCCCCAGTTTGCACTAGTCTCAGTAGGTTTTTTATTTTTCCTGTGCCCCTGAGCAAGGACAGCTCTGTGCACATTTGCTGTTTGCCAGGTGTGGTTGAATGGGTCACCATGGATACTATTCTTTGAGTCTTTGGGTGATGGTCAGATCTTCTTTTCAGATCTGTGGCTAAATAACTGTTCATGTTCATTGTCCCCAGTTCAATTCTGAGTGACTAGGAAATATTGTGCTACTGAGGTAAAATTTCATTTCCTCCTTGCTTGAAGATATGGTCATGTTTTAGACTAACGACATACAAAGGAAATTGGAATTTCTCTTGATGGAGTATGTATTTCCATTTGAGTTGTTCTGATGTCCAAGTCTCACTATGTGTGATTATTATAAGAATGTATCTAATTTTACTTTTTATTTTGAGACAGAGTCTCACTAAGTTGCATAGGGCCTTGCTAAGTTGCTGAGGGTTCTCTTGAACTTGTGATCTTCCTGCTTCAGTCTTCTAGGTTGCTGGTAGAACAGGCATGTACCACCATGTAACTAATCTTAAAAGTAATTCAAGAGATTAGATAGCTCCCTTTGCCTTTTAAAGTTAGTGGAAGCAGGATTGAAGGGTGAAAATGACTGAAGCTGGAAGATGAATTAACCTGATATAATAGAACAGAGGTAATGAGGGCTGGTGTTTGGATTTTTATTTTTCTTTGTGTGGTATTATTATTTTAAAGAGAGAATTTTATTTTTTCATCTGGTTTTTGTTTTTCTGATACTTAGTTGTGTATGTGGTGCTTGGGTTTGAAGCTGGTTCTCATGCATGCCAGGCAAGTGCTCCACCACTGAGCCACCGCTCCTGCATGATATTGTCTTTATTCCAAGAATCCAGTTATCAGTGAGAATTGTCAAGAAGTACTATCAGAAAATTCAAAGGTCTTCACAACCAGATGAATGATGACTCCAGAGTTTGTGTATCGAAAGAAACATGGCAGAGCTAGGATCAACAATAAAGAAACTGAGATTTTTCTGGGAAATAAATGATTGGTTTTACTATTCATGGGGGTCTTCCAGGGACAGTTGACATTTGAACCTGAAGCTCATGAGAGAGGTGGGAGCTAACGTTACATTTTGGGAGTCAGAGTGGTGAATAGTGCGAATGGCAGGGAGTTTATGAGTCTTCAGTTGGAAGGTAGAGAGAAGGACAGGATCAATAAGTCATGAGATTGGAGACTAATGCACACGTCCTAATGCAGACGTCAAGTCCTGCTGATTGGTGCATTTGTCTCTTCCTTCTCCACTGATGTCCTGGTGATCATCCTCTCACATCTTAAGGCTGACATTCCTCCTGACTAGGCCTCTCTGCCATTCTTTCCTTTCTTTAGCCTGGTATCTACCGTAGTCGTGGTGAGCCTTTCAGAGGGTAGATCTGACCATGTCAGTTCACTGATTAAAATCCTTCAGTTGCATCCTTTGCTTCCAGGTTAAACTCCACACACCTAAAGTGACTCACGGGGCCCTTTTTTATTTTTATTTTTTGGTGCTGGGGATTGAACCTTGGACCTTACACATGCTGAACACTTACTTTACCACTGAGGTATGACCCTATCCCCTAGACACTTTGAGGTCTCAATTCTGCCCATTAATAAAAAAATGATACCATTTATTGTACTCTTTTGTTCTCATTAAATCTTCACATTTATTCTTTCAGTTTACTCTCTTTAATAAGCCTACAGGGAAGGCACAGTTATGATCTCCACTTTACAGATGAGAAAGACAGGTTTCCAGTTGTCCAAGGTCACAGAGCTATCAAGTGGGAAGCACATAATTTTATATGCATTATATTATTTAATTTTCACTAAAATCATTTGAGATAAGAGTTGTTATTTTTGCCTATACAAATGAAGTGGTTAAAGTCTGCAATATTAGGTTGTTGCCCAGGGGCACACAGATTATTTGTGGTGGAGTGGAGGAGCCCAGAGCTACGTCCCTCTGAGTATGCTCTCTCTCCTCCATGCTGGTGTGACCCCATCCTTAGTCTTAGCACCCCTCATCTCCCACCCTTGAGCACATATTCACATACTCTTGCTTAACTTTTTTTGAGGGGGGGCAATACCAGGGATTGAATTTGGGGCACTTAATCACTAAGCCACATCCACAGCCCTTTTAATTTTTTTTTTATTTTTAGACAGGGTCTCACCAAATTTCTGAGGCTGGCTTCAAAGTTGTGATTCTTCTGCCTCAGCCTCCCAAGTCACTGGAATTACAGGTGTGCCCCACCACGTCTGATGCCCCTTGGTTGATTTCTCATTCTTCTGGCTTAGGCTTAAATAGACCTCTGGCTGGAAACTCCCTAAGAGTGACCTCTCCTGCTGCAGTTGGAAGCATTTTCTTGCCCTTGAACCCTGCCTGTTGTTCTTTGATTGTCTTTTCCATAGTCTGTGAGCTCCATGAAGTGAGACATACTGTGAGAGTCCTGCCGACTCCTAAACCTCAAGTGACTTTTATGTATGGCACATGATAGGCACTCAGTACATTTAATGTTAAATTCAATGAATAAATTTGATGTTGATTTAACTCTTTCTGTTTGTGATCATTCCACATATTTAACTATTCTCAAATCGTGTAGTTTTAGCAATCCCCGTTCAGATTATAAATACTTATATTTGTGTTGTTTTTCTTAAACTAGTGTTGTTATGCTTTATCTGTGGAATAAATCTTGATAATCATCAGAATGACAATCAAGAATGTGCTGGTTTGGGGCTGGAGTGGTGGCTCAGTGGTGTCGTGCTTGCCTGGCATACATAAGGATGTGGGTTTGAACCCCAGCACCACATACAAAACAAATTGTTGGAGTAACGAAAACCAGATGAAAAACTAGTTGATTTTCTCTTTCTCTCACTCTCCTCCCGCTCTCTCAAAAAAAAAAAAAAAAAAAAAAAAAAGTGTTGGTTTAACTGGAGAATGCAGCCTAGGGTGTCTCACTTGCTGTGTCTAGAATTCAAAGTCATTCTTACACTCATCATTGAAAGTTGTTTCTGCTTCTATTTTATGTATAAGCTGGTTATTTTTCTTTGGTGCCGCAGGATAGGTAGTTACAGCCTGGAATTCAGGAGGAAGAAATTTATAGTGTCCTGATGGCTCACTTCTTAATATTTTCTCAGGTAAATTGGTCTGACCTTTCCCATCTTGGTCTGACTTCCTCACAGGAAAAGTTTCACATTGCATAGGAAAGAACAATTTAGCAGGAATTTAAGTTGCAAATTATTAGTTCAGCAGTGCTTAAACATGTTCAGGTGATGGAATACCTTAAAGTCATGGTATTCTGTGGAATACCATGAAATATTTATATATTAAACTTCAAACTATATTCCCTCCCTCCACTAAATCAGATATTACTTTATATTACATTTTAGAATAGACAAAGAGTAATAGGTGAGGAAGGGTTAAGAAAAACTTATGGTCAGAAAACTTAAAATTATATTACTTCATTTTTTTCATGCAAATTGGGAAAAGGCCATTTTTGAACCTTAGTCTAGTTCCCAAACCTCCAGCATTTCAAGTAGTATAGTTGGAGGACCATTAAATTAATTGAATATGGGGGAGAGAAGAGAAGCTGGATGAAAGGTAATGATCATACAGTTTCCAGTTTGGAAGTGCTAAAGTTGCATTCATAGAAGGTGGTGAGTCGGGAGGAGAACTGGCCTTGAGGTAAAGAAGGGTGAATTTGGCGGAGTGTGAACTAATGATAGGCTGAGGAGAAATATGCAGCAGGCACTTAGGAGGCAGTTTTAGTGTCTGTCATACAGCTAGGCTGACAATAAATGTTGGCTGCCACTTTTACCAGGAAGAGAAGGTAGAGATTATGGGTGTGGATGAGAAAGTAGACTAAGAATTGTTTTAAGACTGAATATAGAAAGTTGAGGTTCAAGATTTGAACCTTGGGAAAAAGAAGAAATGTAGGTAAGCAGTGTAGCATGTTCTTGGAAGGCCAGTGGAAATGGAAATCCAGAAAAGGTGAGTCAGTGGTTATGGATGTCCTTTAAGAAAGATAGTCTCTGTGGTATGGTGCTTAGATTCATTCATCCAAGGCAGAAATCTAGGACTAATCTTTGATATATCCCATAGTATGATATTCCTCCAATCTATTGATAAAGTAATGAAAATTATTTTCGTAAGTAGAGCACAAAGAATAAGCAATAGTAGAATAGTAACCTGGCCTTTATAAAATCTGTTATGGCCAGGAGTGGTGGCCCATACCTGTAAACACAGTGGCTCAGGAGATTGAGGATCGCAAGTTCAAAACCAGCCTCAGCAATTTAGCTGGGCCCTAAGCAACTTAGACCCTGTCTCAAAATAAAAAGTTAAAAAGGGATGGGGATGTGGCTCAGTGGTTAAGTGCTCCTGGGTTCAATCCCCAGTACCAAAAAAAAAAAAAAATGCTATTAAAATGAAAAGACAAATCAGACTTCTGAAATATTCATACATTTGATTATTTCAGTTTCTACTTCTACCTTCATATGAAACATATACATTGTATATAATATGTATTATATATATGTATGAGTCTTTCTTTCAATAAAGAAAATGAGCAAACCTGGGCCTGATGATGCACGCCTGTAATCCCAGTGATTCAGGAGGCTGAAGCAGGAGGATCACAAGTTCAAAGCCAGCCTTAGCAACACCCTATCTCAAAATAAAACATAAAATAGGCTGGCTCAGTGATTAAGCACCCCTGGGTTCAATCCCCAGTACCAAAAAAAAATTTTTTTTTTAATAAATGTGTTATCAAAGATACTTAATGACAAATAAGCCCTTGAAAAACTGCTCAGCATCTTTAGTCACTAGGAGAATGCAAATTAAGGATACAATGAGAAAGTCTGTACACTCTTAGCAATGTCTAAAGTTAGACTGACAATATCTGTTGGTGAGAATGTAAGGCTGGTAGAATGCTTGTACATTGCTGGTAGGCCCAGAGCAGAGCCCTGGAGTTCAAAACTTTTCAGTTATTTTCCTGACCTATCCTCTCTTTACTACCTCCTCATTCTCTGGGGTCCTCCTTTTTTTGTTCTGCCATGCAGAATATTGGGGCTTTAGCTCTGCTCTGCTTCACACTTCCCAGGACTACGTTTGTAATCCAGACCTAGCAGTGAGAGGACAGTGAAGAAAAGAAATTAATAGGGCAGATACGTGTGATGACACAGGCCTGTAGTCCCAGCTACTTGGGATTACAACTTTGAGGATCACAAGTTTGAGGCTTAGCAAGACTCTGTTTCAAAGTATAAGTGCCAGGGATGTGGCTCAGTGGTAGAGCAACCCTGGGTTCAATACCCTGCCAAAAAAAGAGGGAGGTAGGGAGGGAAAGAGGGGTTTCCCGTCCTGTTCAGGCCACCCTTCCTTTGGGAAAGGAGCCTTCTCGCAGTGCTTTAGCAGCCTGTAGAACTCTCCACGAGCCTGAACCAGATGGCTTGTCCTGGAACTCTATCCAGGCTATGCCCACTTGTAGCTTTGGTGCTGCTTGAGTCCTTGCCGAGTGGCAGCAGAGGGAGAGGGAAGACTCACCGCTAGTTTGGCGCTGTGAGTTCTAGTTCCACTCCAACCTACCTGCTGCTGTTCCCTGCTGCTCCATGAATCCCGCCCTGCATTTATAGATGTGTGTTACAGCCATGGAGACACAGGGTGCAGTGCCTACTACATTTTACTTGGAACCAGAACTTCTAGATTTCTTTTTATTTATCTTGCTGTGTATTCATTGGATAGTTTGAATGTGTAAATGTGTTCTGGTGTTTGTTCTGGAAATTTCTCAGCTATTTTCAGACCAAGAACTGCAGGAAGGTGGGAACTCCAAAAGGTAAACAGGATTAAAAGCAACTTTCTGAAACCTCTTATTGGTTGTGCCCCCCTCTCTTCTCCACTTCTGCAGTGTCGATTAGTCTTATGCTATACTTTCTGTAACTATGCTTTTGTGACTTTTGTTTTATTTTTATACTTTCTTTTTCTGAACCTTATTTGGTATAATTGCTTTAAGTTTATTTTTCTAGTTGTATCTTTTCTGCTTTTAAGCCATTTGCTGAGTTATACAGTCTTATTTTGAGAAATATTTTGTTCTTTTAAAAATTGGCTTGGTCATGTCATAGTTTCTTACTCTTCACTGATTTTTAGTCTTTTTTATTTCTTTGTTAAATGTTTATCTCATATCCTATTTCTGTTAACTCCAATATCTGAAGGCTTTGGAGACCGTTGAAGGTCTGGTTCTGCTATCTTTTCTTTCTTTCCTTTCAAAGAGAGAGAAGGAGAGAAAGAGAGAATCAACTTTATTTTTTTTCCATCTGTTTTTTGTTTTTCTGACACTTAGTTGTGTATGTGGTGGTAGGGTTCAAACCCAGGTCCTTGTGCATGCCAGGCAAGCGATATCTGCTGAGCCACCTCTCCAGCACCCCCCCCCCCCATACTTTATTGCTAAGACTCTTATTTTTGGTCTTGTTTCTCCAAAGGTCTCCTTCCTTCCTTCCTTCCTTCCTTCCTGTCTTCCTATACTGGGGATTGAACCCATGGATGCGCTCTAATACTGCATTATATTCCCATTTATTTTTTATTTTTTTAAATTTTGTTGAGGTTGGCCTGAAACTTATGATCTTCCTGGCTTACCTTCAAGTCACTGGTATTATATGCACCAGCATGCCAGGCTAAAGATTTTCTAGTTTTTGCCCATGAACTCATGTTTCTTGGAACTTTCCATGAGAAAATTTTTGAGGCTAAGGTTGAAGTGAATTTTTCCAGAGAAGATTTACACTTTCTTTTGTTAGTGTCCTGTGGCCACTTTTAGTTTCGGACCACTTCAAATTAATTTCCTTGGTTGGGCTTTTTTTGGACCACTCAGTAGCAATCCTTGTGAGGGTCAGCTTGTGGTTGAACTTGGAGGAATATTTCCCTTTCCTTCTCAGTGCCAAATTTGGAAACTAGTGATTTTTATTACAGTTACTGAGAAGTGTGTGAATGGTTTTCTTTCTTGATCACCTTCGTAGTCCCAGTTTAAATGGTCGAAGATAGATATCTATTAGATTTTTCTCTTTAGTCTGTCCCTTAGCTTTGTCTATATTTCTTGAGCCTCAGCAGATTGGAAGAATGATGTTTGCATTGGATTCTTTCAGGAGAAAGCTAGTGTTTATGTTTTGGCTACCTTGTTAGCTTCCTCTTATCTCTTAGTTCTTCTGAATCTTCCTTATTTTCTTGCAAGCTCATGAATGCATTTGAGAAGATGGAAAAATCAATTAATAGCTGTTTTCAATGGAGGATCAGAAACTTACTTAGCCTGTTGTATTGCCAGAATGGAATTTGCAGCTGTACTTTTTCCAAGTTTGTCAGACTAATTTTTGTGCTTTTCTTCACACACTACCTCTGTGCTTGGCTCATGCTCTAATACCAGCCCCCTTTCTGCTCTCCACCAGGCCATATAGTCTTTTGATTTACAGTGTTATTTCACATTCCACCTCTTCATGATGCTTCTCTTGAGTCCAGTAGCTCACTGGTTCCCAAATGTTTGGAATATTTGTACCAGTAAAAACTGAAAACTAAATTTTGTGGTGGTACATTAAAAATGATTAACTCCTGTCACCATAATTTTTAAAAAGAAATGTTTTTACATCAAAAAGGCAGAAGGAGAGCTGGGGTGTAGTTCAGTGGTAGAGCGCTTGCCTTGTATGTGTGAAGCCTTGAGTTCAATTTCCAGAACGGGGAAGAGAGCAGGAGTAACATGATGTCAGATTATGGACAGGTTTTATAATTGAATTAAGTGACTTAATGTGGGAAACATACTGTACTGTCCTTATTTTTCTCATTTTGCCACTGACTGAATAGCGCCCTACTGCAAACCGTCCACAGATATTTTGGACCAGGGGTTTAACTTGGAATGATGTCTTCAGTTTGCAAACACACAATGTTTTGTTTTACCAGTTACCTGGCACCTCATCATTTATTTTTTATGACAGCTCACATTTGTCTGTTTATCTTTACATTTTATTACGTTTTGTCTCCTTGACTAGGTTGTAAGCTCAAGAGCCATTATCTATATGTATTTAGATTGTTCAAAAATATGTGTTGAATGAGTTAAATTTAGATGCCTCATATGATAGTTGAAACCTTGAAATATTTATAGAGCACACATTCGAGTATATCACAGCTCTGAATGTTGCTTATTTCTTCAGGAAAAAAAGTTTAATATGAATCATGAGTTGCTTACTCATCTCTCTCCTCCTTAGGGAATTTCATTCAGTTAGCAGCCAGTTGTTAAAAGCCAGGCCTTTTGTTAGGGATCTGGGAATACAGAGGTAAAATGAAACAAGGTTGATAGTCTAGTGAACAACATGAACATATAAGTAGAAGGCATAGCATACCACTTGGGAAGCCTTATAATAGAGGTTTGAAACAAGCTTTGTGATGATGTGGAGAGAGAAGCCTCCAGAGAGAAGGCATTTGTTCATTCACTTAACCACTCATTCTGTGAATCTCTCTTAAGTGCCTGCTACTTGCCAAGCACTGGTTTAGATGCATCTTGAATGAATCAGGCATTGTAAAGAGACAGAACACATTTCAGACAGGGAAAATGTGATCGAGAATATCCCCTATGAAGTAAGAACAGACTTAGGCTTGAATTCTTACACGGCCACTCTAGATATTTGACTTTGAGCAACTATTGGATTTTTAATTTCTATAGGACAATTACTTTTGTTAAATGCCGCAGAAACTCTCTACCTTATCATATTGTGGATAAATTGAAGGCACAGTAAAGTTAAACTTGGCCCGTCTGAAATAACTTAACAAATGGTAAATGTATATAAGGCTTATAAGTGGATGAAGTCTGATAAGCTCAGCTGACCATAATGATGGGGGAGAGTAGATATTACTAGGGGCTAGTGGACAGATGAGGCTGAAGGGTCTCCTGGAACTGCGAATAGACTTGCATTTCATGCTAACTGCCTCCCCCCCCACCTTTTTTTTTTAATTTCTGAATGCATTTAGGGTGTTTTTTGTCACTGTGTGGTGGCATACTGAGCTCTAGAGTAGTGGTTAGGAGTTTGGACTCTGGAGCTCAACTACCTGGGTTCTAGACCCAACTACCTCACTTACTACTAAAAGCATGACTTCAGGCAACTACTTTAACCATATATGTACCTTTGTTTCTTCATTCATAAACTGGGTAATAAAAATGCTTACATGTTTGCTTTGTTTTGTCTGCATGTATGCTCTTTGAACCTTTTATTTTTTAAAGCTTTTTTTTTTTTAAGAGAGAGAAACAACTTTATTTTTTTCATCTGGCCTTTGTTTCTCTGATTTTCTTTGTTGTGTATGTGGTGCTGGGGCTTGAACCCAGGTCCCTGCACATGCCAGACCAGTGCTCCAGTTGCTGAGCCACTGCTATGGAACCTTTTCTCAGAGGAAATCTTAATTGAAATTATTGGATATATAAATCTCTCTCTCTCTCTCTCTCTCTCTCTCTCTCTCTCTATATATATATATATATATATATATATATATATATGTCTGTGAGCCATTTTCATTTTCTCGCGTACTCAACGCATGCTAGGCAAGTGCCGTAACCACCGAGCCAATGCTCCAGCCCAAGGTCTAGGTTCTTCTGGTTTTCCAGGGAGCACCTCTGGTGTTGACTTGCCTCACTTCCTACCTCTCATGGCCTCATATAGTCCCATTTCAGTTACAGGCATTGTAATTTAGGTGGATCCCAGACCTGGCTTGGTTATGCACCTGAATCACCTGGGGAACTAAAAAATTTTTTTTCTGAGCCTCACCCCAGACCCTCTGAATCAGAATCTCTGGGATCTGGGAATTTTGAAAAAGTATCTCAGGTTATCCTGAACTCCAAAACTGGTCCCATATCTAGCCCCTGCTCTGAGACTCAGTTCTGGATTCTTTCAGGAGAGAAAATCTGACTGACTCTGATTGCCAGATGTCTACTCTTAATCTTTTTAAAAAAATTTTAATAAGGAAGCAGCTTTCAGTATTTTGGTTTTTAGTGATAGAAAAGTTAGTAGCAATTCTCAAACTGTTCCCAAAGAATGTCCATGAGCTGATGTTACAGTTGAATGGTACTGGGGAACCCAAGCTGGGCATCCATGACATGGCAACAGCCTTGGATAATTAAGTATATATACATTTGTTCTTGATTGTTTGACAATGTTTCCCCCTCAATTGTAACTTCATATTCACCTAATTAAAAAAAAAAAGTTGAACGGTACTGGATAGTTTGCTCTGTTAGTGGAAAAATAAATGTATAAAATATTTTAATTCATTGTTTTCCTTTGTTTAACAGAATTTTTTTAATTTTGATGTCCATCAATTTTTCACATTATGAGTTGTGCTTTTGAGGTCTCTGTATCCACCAATCCAGATTGATGGTTCAGGCCTTGGACACCATCATCGAAGCAGTGCAAAGAGAACGCCCAGAGATTAGATGGAAATGGAAGAACAATAGACGAAAGGGAATGAAATAATCTCAATTTTAAGTCCAAAGCCAATATATGGATCATGTTGTCTGTAGATAGAAACATTTTTATTTCTTCCTTCTTAGTCCATATGCCATTTATTTCTTTTGGTCTTAGTACTCTGGCTAAACTCTCAGGTAATGGAGGAGTGGTGATTTTCCTTGCCTTGTTCCCAATCTTACAAGGAATATATGATGTTCTTTACCAAGTTTAAGAAAAGAGAATTCCCTTTGTTTTCTGAGGTTTACTTTTTATTTTATTTTTAATTTTTTTGTCATGCTGGGGATCAGAACCAGGACCTTGCACATGCTAGACAGAGGCATTCTCTTAGTGAACTACACCCCCAGCTCGAGTTTTCTGAATTATCATGAATGGGTGTTAAAACTGTCAAACGCTTTTTTTTGGTATCTGTTGATGTAATTATGATTTTTCTTCTTTAGTGTATTAACATGGTATATTATATTGGTTTTTCAAATATTGAGCCAGCCTTGCATCCCTGGAATAAAACCCACTTAGTCACGGTGAATACTGTTGAGTTCTATTTGCTAATATTTTGTTAAGTGTTTTTTTTGTGAAGGACATTGGTCTGAAGTGTATATATCTATCTTTTTCTTTGTATTGTATTTGATTTTGGTAGGAATTGTTCCTTCTTTTTCTGTTTCTTGGAAGATCTTGTATACAATTGGTGTTAATTTTTTTTTTTTTTAAAGAGAGAAAAGGACAGAGAGAGACAGAGAATCAGTTTTTATTGAGTTTTTCACATGGCTTTCGTTGTGTACTCTGGCACTTAGTTGTGTACATGGTGCTGGGGTTTGAACCCATGTACTTGAGCATGACAGGCAAGTGCCGCAACCACGGAGCCACCGAGTCACCTGGTGTTAATTTTTTAAAAATTATTTATTGTAATTCTTCAGTGAAGCCCTCTGCATTGGTTGTGATGATCATTAAGCCTAGCAAAATGGTACCTGCCTGTAATTCCAGTGAATCTGGAGGCTGAGGCAGGAGGATTGTAAGTTTGAGCCCAACCTAAGCAACTTAATGAGACCTCAACAATTTTTTTGAAACAAAATTTTTTCTTTAGTTTTGTTATATGGCTTTTGTTGACTTCATTGTTTATGTGGTGCTGGTGCCTGAACTCGCACACTCGTGCATGTGCATGCTGGGCAAACGCAGTAACCGCTGAGGCACCGCTTCAGCCCTGAGACATCAACAATTTAGTGAGACCTGTCTCAGAATAAAACATGGAAGAAGGACTTGGTGATGGAACTCAATGCTGAAGCACCCCTGTGTTCAATTCCTAGTATTAAAAAAATAATAATTATCATTTTTCATGTTCTCTGTTCCTTGGTATGGATCCATGTTCCCATTTGGCATCACTTTCTTTTTGCTCGAATGACATTTTTTTTTTTTAAAGAGAGAAAGACAGAGAGAGAGAACAAATCAATTTTTATCGAGTTTTTCACATGACTTTCGTTGCTCTGACAGTTGTATATGTGGTGCTGGGACTTGAACCCGTGTACTTGTGCTTGCTGGGCAAGTGCCTTACCCCTGGAGCCACTGCTCCAGCCCCGACTTTTTTTTTTTTAATTAACATTTCTAGTACTGTAGATCTGCTGGTGATGAGTTCTTTCAGTATTTGTAATGTCTGAAAAACTTTTGTGGCTCAGCAGTTACGGTGCTTGCTGGGCATGTGCAAGGATGCCAGTTCAAATTCCAGCACCATGTACGCAACGAAGTCTTGCAGCAATGAAAGCTACATGAATCAATTTTTAAATTGATTCTCTTTCTCTCACCCATTCCTTTCTCTCTTTAAAAAAAAAAAGAGTCTATTTTTTCATCTGATTTTGTTTTGTTTTTCCTCCACTTAGTATGTGGTCCTGGGGATCAAACCCAGATCCTTGTACATACCAGGCAGATGCTGTACCATTGAGTTACCTCTCCAGGCCCTTTTGCCTTCATTTTTGAAATAGTCTCTGGAAATACAATTCTAGGTTCAGTTTTTTCTTTCGGATTTTAAAAAATATTCTACTGGGCTGGAGCGGTGGCTCGGTTCTGGCGCTTGCCTGGCATGAGTGAGAATGTGGGTTCGAACTCCAGCACCACGTACACAACGAGTGTTGGAGCAAAGAAAGTCACATAAAATAGTGAATAAAATCGATTCTCTCTCTCACCGTCCCCCTCTCTCTTAAAATGAAAAAAAAGTTCTGTAGTCTTTTTTTGTTTGTTTGTTTTTCTATAGTCTCCTCATTTGCCTTGTTTCTGATAAGAAATTGCTGTCATTCTAATCTTTGTTTTTTCTGAATTTAATGTGTGCGAGGGGAGGGTTTGTGGCTTCTTGTAAGATGTTATCTTTATTGTTACTTTTGAACCATTTGCTGATGATGTGTCTTAGTTTTCTTCCTGAGTCTCATGCTTGGGATTAAGCTTGTGTATCTGTACATTCATAGTTTTCATCATATTTAGAAAGGTTTTGTATTTTGTGGTGCAGGGCCTTACAGATGCCAAGATCAGTGTTCTAATCTCCAGCTGAAATTTAGAAAGTATTTTTTTCGTTCTTTCAGATATTTTTTCTGTTCCACTTTACGCATTTGGAGATTCTGATTCCTAACATATTAGGCTGTGTGAAGTTATACCACAGGTCAATGATGCTCTGTTTTGTTTTTCATTTGAGTTTTCTATCTCATCTTAGTTTTTGTTGTTATATCTTCAAGTTAACTAACCTTTTCTTCTGCAATATTAATCTACTATTTAATTTATTATTTTTTCATCTCCTGTGTTGTAGTTTACTAATCTTAGAAATTCCATTTGGACTGGGTGTGGTGGTACACACCTATAATCCCATTTGGGAGGCAGAAGGATTCTAAGTTCAAGGCCAGCCTGGGCGATTTAGCAAGACTTTGTCCTGAATTTAAAAAAAGTAAATAAAAATAGAAAGGGCTGGGAATGTAGATCTGTGATAGAGCTTCACTGGGTTTAATTCCTAGTACTGCAAACACAAAAACAAAAACATTTTTAGATCTTTCATATCTAACTTTTTAAACATATGGACTACAGTTGTATTTGAATGTCCTTTCTGCTAATTCTAATTTTGTGTGTTTCATCTTGTTGGTAGCTGGCTGTTTTTGTTTTCTTATAAACATTCCAGGGCTTATTCAAGGCAATAATCAGGGGCAGTTGTAGGCTTACTCCGTTTGTTTCCTATCTCAAGGGATTGCTGTACTTTGTTGCCCTGTATTTTGAAAACCATGGTTTTATGTATTTTGTTGAAGTTATTTTGAAAGAATTTGATCCTTCTGAGTCTTGCCTTTAAAAGTTGGGACTGAAACTAGTGCTCAGTCCAGGTCTAATCATTCCCCACTACTAAGGTAATACTATATTGTACACTGTATCCAAGGTACCATAATCATGACTATCCACCTTGCCTGCTGGGAACAGATATTATTTCTTTTCTTCTTTCTTTCTTTTTTTAAGACAGAGAGTAAGAGAGAAAGAATCAAGTTTATCTAGCTTTTCTTCTGCCCTTCGTTTCTCAGACGTTTGGTTGCGTACGTGATGATGGGGTTTGAAGCTGGGTCTTTGCTCATGCCAAGCAAATGCTCCAACCTCTGAGCCACCGCTCCAGCCCCTAGATAAAATTTCTAAACCTGTGTGAATACCAGTCATGGTTACCGTAATCTTTTCTGGGCCTGCTTCCACCCAGCCTGTAGTAATTTCTTCATAAACAAATGCTGATTAGTACTTACACGTGTACTTGAGGGGAGCCTTGCAGATCTCTAGAATTCTTTCTGTGCAGCTGTCTCTACTCCTTACTCTGTGCTCCAACTCGAATTGGCTTGGTTTCTGTGGACTCTTAGCTGTGTCGTCTACAATTTGAGGGGTTTGTTTGGGTTTCCCCCCCTTGTACCGCAGCTTGGAAGTTTTCTCAAGGGAGTAAACTGGGCAGTCTGAGAGTGACCTTGTTTCCTGTCTCTCGGGGATCACAGTGCTTTGTTTTTGTTGTTGTTGTTGTGGTGGTGGTTTTTGTTGTTTTTTTGTGTTTTGTTTGTTTTTGTTGTCTGACCTACTGTCTTTTTCTTTTTCTTTTCCTTCCATTCCCTGTCCTTTCTCTCTCTTTTTCTTCCTTCCTTTCTTTCAGTGGGAATTGAACCCTAGGACTTTGCACGTGCTAGGCAAGCCCTCTGCCACAGAGCTACATCCCTAGCCTTTTTTAAAAAGTTGATTTTGAGACCCGGTCTTGCTTACTTGCCTGTGCTGGCCGCATACTTCTGATCTTATTGCCTCAGCATCCCAAGCAGTTGGGATTACATGTGTATGTTACCACTACTGGCCAGCGTCTTGAAAAACACTGCTTGATAGATGAATGGATAGATAGGTATTGTTCTTGTTGTTTCAGATGGAAGGGTAATTTTCACTCCATCTTGACTGGAAGATATTCCATTAAATTGCCATACATTTATTTAAACTTTTGATGCCTGCTTTTGCCTGTGAAAGATGGTATCTGATTTAGTACCATTTATCTTTTGTTATTTAAAATGTATGTTTCAGACTCTTTTAAAGGGTCATGATTTCTAATTTGTCCCCCACGTTGGCACATTTGAGAACTATTGTGTATCATAATGATTCTCAAATCCAACTGATTAGAATTACTTGGGAAAATAGATTCATAGATCAATAGGTTATTAGAATCACTGAAATAGATTCCCTGGACTTTACCCCTCACTTAGTGAATCACTTTTCATGTATAGAACCTGGGACTCTGATTTTTAAAAAGCTTCCCAGGTGATTTGACATTCTTGAGGGTTGGGATATTAGAAGTAAGTTATTAAGAATTTGAATTCTCTTGTGGCTCTGCAATCTGTGTTAAAAAAATCACTAAGGTTTGAATGTGTCACTCCAGATAAGGGGCAAGTTCATCTCAGAAAAGGGAGCTCAGGACCATGAAGGAAAGAGGTGCTCAGACATTTCTGGGGGGCATCAGGAAGTCTGTCTACCCTGTAATTTCAGGGTCTTCCTGAACTCGGTTGCTTGGGTCTCTGGGAGGCCTAGGGACTGCTCCTGGAGTGGTTAGGTCCTTGAGCCCACTGTTCTGAGGCCTTTACTGTTGTCCTTAGGTGCTAACACAGCCGCTAGACACTGCGGTTTTTGAAGGGAATGTGCAGGAGGGAAATAATTGGCCTACAGTAAATTTCATTAAAAAAAAGTCAATGGAGTAGGGATTAGGGATTACTGGGTTTGTGCAGTTGCCAAACTCAGAACTGTACACTTAAAATGAGTGCATTCTAATGTATGTACATGAGAGTCCATATAATTGTGTATTTTAGGTGTTAATTTAAAAAAATAAGAGAATGGACTCTGGGGCCACATTGCCTGGGTTCCAGTGTCATCTCTGGCTCATATGAGCTACATGATTTTGGGTGACCATCTTCTTTGTATTTGTTTCCTCATCTGTAAAATGAAAATGATTTTGATAGTAGTTCTTTCTTAGGGTTATTGGGGAGACTAAGTGAAATAATATATGACAAGTGCTTAGGATAATAACTAACACATAGTTAAGTGTTTAATACTTCTTAACAAGACTTAGAAACTATTTGATCTTATGCAGAGTGGGATAGTGAGAGAAAGAGAAAGAATCAATTTTATTGAGTTTTTCATGTGGCTTTCGTTGCTGTGACACTTTGTTGTGTATGTGGTGCTGGGGTTTGAACCTGCATCCTCACATATGCCTGGCAAGCACTGTAACCAATGAGTTACTCCTCCAGCCTCTCCACTCTTATTTAATGGGATAATGGTAATAACTTTCCTCTCTTGGGCTTGGCTTGAGGACTCAATAAGAGTGTAAAAGTAAGCCATCAGTGAAACAAGGAGTTCTTAGCATGTTTCCATAAATAGCTTTGTGAATTCCCTGAAAATTATATGTAAAAAAATTTCAATTTGAGTGCTTTTTTCTGGGGTGGTTGTGAAGCTTTTCATAAGCTCCTTGGAGGCGTCTGTGCCCATCATCTCCCAGCCTCTGCATTGTGAAGACTTGCTACTCAAAACAATCCCAAGTAGTTTTCAGAGAGGCAGCATGGGATGAGGGGGGAAGGCACTGGTTTTGGAATCTTAAAATCAGAGTTCAGTTGGAATTCTACTTACTTCCTAGTCTTGATCTTCCTTACAGTACAACACGGAAAATAATACTATCCTACTACTTGACAAGGTTTGGCAGTCAGCTTCAGAGACCTGTGAGATTTCCAAGTTAACTGTATAGAATTATACAGATTCCCGCAGTGTTCCAGAGGGAATAGCAGTTGCATATTCAGAGACTTGATTTTCATACATGGCCTTTCTAGTTTCTGCTTTGTAGAGAAGAGACTTTTTCTTCTTTAGTTTTTGTAAAAAGTGATTTTCTTTCTGACTGCACAGTCTACCTCTTGTTCTTAAAATATCTTTATTCCCCGTGCTAATGTTTGTGTTTGGATAGTTCCTCGTTTTCTGGATTACTTTTAACAATAGCATTTGAAAGTGTAATAGTTTTGGGTCTTTAAAATATACAGTAATGTATAGTTTACTTACAAGGCCTATTGGTAAAGGGAAGACATTTATTTTAGTGAGTAGTAATTCCTTTTACACTGGTTGAGCATCTTTTAGTTTACACAGCACTTTCACACTTTTCTCTCATTTCATATTCTGATGAACCAGACAGGTGTTCTCCTTGACAAGGAGGAAGCTGATGCTTTCATTGAATGCTTGTTCTAATCTTGGGTGAGTAGGGGGTCTACCTGGAATTTGAACTCAAGCCTTCTAATGTTTAGCCTTGGGTTCTTCCCATAAAAGTATATGTCAATCCTATGAGAAAGTCCTGGTAAAAAGCAGGTATTAGTATTAATCAATGATTGGTATTGTTTTTAATTTTCTTTAAAGCAACCAGAATCTTACAAAAAAAAAAGTTGTCAATATAGTATTGAAAGCAAAAGAAAAAACACCAGTTTAAAGTAGGGTGCTGACCTAATGCCCAATAGCCCCTGAATATATTGGCATGCTTTTCATACTTAACCACAGTACAATTGTCAGCATCAGGGATTAATATTGTTTTATCCCATTCAAATATCACTTGTCCCAATAACATTTTTAATCCCCAAAGGATCCAGTTCAGAGTCACACATTGCATTCAGTTTTCATGTTTCTCTCTTTCTCTTTTGGTGCCAGGAATTGATACCACGGGTGTTTAACCACTGCGCCACATGCCCAGCCTTCTTTATTTTTTGTTTTGAGATGGGGGCCTCACTAAGTTGCTGAGGCTGGCTTTGAACTTGTGATCCTCCTGGCTCAGCCTGGGATTATAGGCATGTGCCACCGTGTCTGGCTAGTTGTCATGTCTCTTTACTTCAGTCCAGAATAATTCTAAATTCTTTCTGTGTTTTCAGGACCTTGATATTTTGAAGATAATAAGCTAAATACTTTTTAGAAGGTCCTACTGAGTTTGTGTGCTTTTTTCAAATTAAGTATCTCTGGCAGGGATATCATAGAAGTGGTGCTGTGCTCTTCTTAGTGCATTCTAGCAATTTGTCCCATTACTAATGGTGATTGCTTTGATGACTTGATTCAGGTAGTTTTTGCCAAACATCTACACTGAAAACATATTCTTTTCCTCATTGGATTTAGTGTTTATTCAGTGGTACTTTGAGACTGTGGCAATACCCAATCACCCAAATTCTCATTAACCGTCTAGTTTATTCACCTTATACGAGTGTGGATTCATGGCTTCCCATTTTATTCAGTGGATTAGAATCTGTTAATATTATTATTGACTTCGATGCTCAAAATTGCCCTGGATTTGGGCAGTGGAAACCCGTTCAAACTAGCTTCTTTTTGACATGTTTACCATGCTGTGCTTTCTGGCACAATAAAGTGTTCCAAGTGCATTTTTTATAAATTTATTTTGTATTTTTATTTTGGGACTGGGAATTGAAGCAAAGGGCATTTTATCACTGAGCTACATCTCCAGTCCTTTTTATCTTTTATTTTGAAACTGTGTCTTGCTAAGTTGCTGAGGTTGCCTTTGAACTTGCAATCCTCCAGCCTCAGCCTCCTGAGTCACTGGGATTACAGGTGTGCATCACCAAGCCTGACTCCAAGCTTGTCTTGCATGTTTTCTGTCCTGCTTGGAAGCAGCTATTCTTTAAGGAGCTTGGCTGCTTTAGAGGAGAATTGCATTTAGAAGCCAAGGGTTGGATACTAGGTGTGCTTATTGCCATTGGGGTATTGAGTCTCCTTGGTCCTCTCAATAAAGCTAGAAAATATGTGTGTTAAAAATAACTACTTGCATTCTGTTTCTCTGTCAATCAAGATGTATTGAAAACCTTGGATTCATATTCATCTTCAACTCAAATCCAGCTCCACAGAGGTTATGCTAGTTTGATAACTTCAGCTGTGAGAAATCAGACTGTCACAAGCCTGCTTTTTTTTTTTCTTTTTGGTACAGGAGATTGAACTCAGGGTTCTGAAACACTGAGCTACACTCCCAACCCTTTTTTGAGACAGGGTCTCACTGAATTGCTTAGGGCCTTGCTAAGTTGCCGAGACTGGCCTCAAACTTGTGGTCCTCCTGTCTCAGCCTCCCAAGTCATGGGAGTGTGCCACCATGCCTGGCTTCAAGCCTTCCTTTCTTGTCTTGGGCACAGAGTAGGCACACTGCCTTCTCGCCCCCAGTCAATATGGATGTACTTCTCTCGCTGTGCTTTCTTGGGTTCACCTTGCTTATGCTGATGTTTCTGTATCCTTCTCTCCTCTAGTTGCCCTACTTGGACTTTGACTCTCCCTCATACCAAGCCACCCCTCCATCTCTTCATGCCTGTTTGAATTTCCACACTCATTCAAGGGTGCCCTTATGCTTGAACATGCTTCTCGCTCTTTGGCTCTGACATTCTGTGTTGAGCTGCCCTTGTGTGGGGACCCTCCTCAAATTCTGCCTGTGCTTCAAACCCCAGGCCTGGCTGCCCCATGCATACATTTCTTATCTCCCTGAGTCTCCAGTTCACCATACCAGGCTGCTCCCTATGTGACTGCCTACCTTCTCTACTTGGATTGGACATCCTGTGCCAGGCCACCTCTCAGCAGGGGTGTCCTACCCTGCTCACGTGGTGGCATCCCTTGTCAGGTCACTCACTGTTTCTCAGCTGCTTACGATCTCCCCTTAGACTTTGGGACATCACCAGAATGGACATCCAACTTTTCCTGCCAACCTATCAGGTGTAGGACTAAATCATTCAGAAAGCGAAGAGGACAAGTTAGTTTAGAGGGGAATTTATATGTTTTTTTAAGGACACATATGCTTATTGATAATGAAATGGATACTGTCTTTGCAAATACATTATTATTGTTGAAGGTCCTGAATTTTACACTGCAGTTTGGCATACCAGAGAATTTATTAAAATACATGGAGTGGGCTGGAGCCGTGGCTCGGCGGTTACGGTGCTTGCCCGGCATGCGCAAATACATGGGTTCAAGCCCCAGCACCCACGTACACAACTAAGTGTCAGAGCAACGAAAGCCATGTGAAAAACTCAATAAAAATTCATTCTTTCTCTGTCTCTCTCTCTCTCACTGTCCTTCTCTCTTAAAAAAAAAAAAATCAGTTAAAAAAAAAAACTACATGGAGGGCTGGAGCAGTAGCTCGGTGGTTAGGGCACTTGCCTGGCATGCGCAAGAACACAACGAAGTGTCAGAGCAACGAAAGCCACATGAAAAACTAAATAAAATTGATTCTCTTTCTCACTGTCTTCTCTCTCAAACTATGTGGAGCCAGGCACTGTTGGTCACACCTGTAATCCCAGCAACTTGGGAGGCTGAGGCAGGAGGATCATAAGTTCAAAGCCAGTTTCAGCAACTTTGAGAGGTCCTAAGCAGCTTAGTGAGACTCTGTCTCAAAATAGAAAGCGTTGGGGAAGTGGCTCAGTGGCTAAGCACCTCTCAGTTCAATCCCTGGTACCAAAACAAAACAAAAAACCAAAGAAACAAATCCCCAGCTATATGGAGCGCTATGCTTCAGAAGGGTGCTTGGCCTCTGTCTCTGCTTGGAATGCTGCTAAGCCTCTTCCAGTCACCTTCCATACACATTCAGATTTAAGAATCTTTTCAGTGGGATACATGGAAGGTAAAACTTTGTAATTCCTTTCATAGCAGTATCTGTGTATCTTTGTTAGTCTTATCCTGAGAACATTGTTAGAAATGAAAAGTATAAAATCTTGAAATGACTTGTTTGTGTAATTATACAACTAAGTTAATCACTTTTAACAAGTCTCAACAATGACTGCATTCTCCTATGAAGGTGTTAACTTGTTATGGGTTAGAAAGCACCCTTTGATACAGCATTTTCAGCTTGGAAAAACGGCTTTAATTTCAGGGTCCACTGAAACAACTGGAGACTTGTTGGAAATGTTAACACTACCTTTGTGTTTGTCTAGCTTAAAGGAATCAATGTTTATTAGGTGATGTTTGCTAGCATGTTCTGAAGTGTATACCGTTTCTGTTGACCATGTTATCAACTTTAAGACAGTGCTGTTGGTATGAATTTTGAAACGTTATACTGTAGCCCCCTCAGCCTCTAAATTCGTAACTAAAGAAGCACTGTACTAGAACTGGCTTGAGCTGTGAAGGCTGTGAAATGAGGGGTCTCAATATGGTGTTTCAGATCTGTAGCTCTAAATTGCACTTAAAAGGACAGGACAAGGGCCTACCATTGTGGCCTGGTTATCATATGCAGTCCAGATTCATTTTGTGGGTAGTTAGTGTCACATTTTTCTCCTAATCTTGTAATATGTTGTAATTGAAGAAAAGTAGAATCCTAATTGAAAGCTGATGATCCAGCAGAGTGATCAATGGCATGATGCTTTGGGGAGAAAAACAACCGTTAAGCTATCCTGCTGCCTAAATATTGTCAGAGCCTTTGTCTGTTTCATGACTTCAAGCTGAGTGTACTTAATCATTTTGAGACCATCGCCCTGAGCGCTGAGCGAGGCCCTTCTAGTGAATCACTGAGAATTGTGTTCAGTGGAGAATATTGAATAGAAATGCTCTCGTGGCTTACTCTGAGCCTTTACTTTCCCAGAAGCAAGAACTGAGCAGACTTCCCTTCCTTCAAACACATTTTAGCTATTTTTGTGTCATTTTTCTGTATTTAAAAGCTGAGGCTGTTGTCAGGAGGTGTGACTTACTGATACTTTTGACTCCAAAGGAAAACATCTTTAAAGAGTAGTAGTAAGGTGAAAGAGGTGTGTATTCTGTAAATTACCTCTTGCCAGAGAGAGAGAGAGGCTGGAAACTACATGTCAGATGTTGGAGGAAAATTCGTCCATGACTGATTTATTGTGCCAGGTATTGGCTTGGGGTTATGAGAAAACACAGTTGGTGCCCTCAAAGGAGCTACCAATCTGGTGGCGAAGATAGATATTTAATCAGAGACATCAGTGGTTCTCAATCTTGACTGCACTTCAGAACACGCAGAAGGATTAAAAAAAAAATACTGATGCCTGAGGATTATGGTTAAACTGGTTTGGGATGTAGTCTGGGCATTGGGATTTAGGAAAGCTCCTCAAGGTAGCGTTGTAATTGTCCTCACGTTGAATGCAGTAAGAGCTTTGTGAATGGGAAGAACAGGGTTCCCTGGCAGCATAGCAGAGGGCACTTAACCCAAGCTGGGCTTGGAAGAAAACTTTCAAGAGAGGAGGATATCCCTGAACTGAGGCTTAGTAATTGAAGGGTTAACATGAAGAAGGCTGGAAAGACGTTCCTTGCAGAAGAGCATCTGAGTAACAGAACAGGAAAGTGGCTTGTCCTCTGCGCTTCACTGTCTTCATCTCTAATTTTAGGCTAATATTACTTACAGTGGTGTTGAGCATTAACTGAGATAATGCAAGCAAAGTGCTTAGGATCACTATTGGCATAGGGGAAACACTCAAGGGGTGGTTAGTTGTATGGTAATGGCTTTATTATAAGAATTGGAGCATGATTTGTTGAGGAAGCTACAAGTGGTTGTGTATGGCTGGATCTTAGGGTGCAAGACTGAAGGAGGTGGGGTGGGTGGCAAAAAATGCTTGCAGGTGGACAGGGTTCCAGATCATGGCGTGTATAGGAGCATAAGGCAATTAATAAGGGGTATCATGGCACAATCAGGACATTTCCATGGTAATATGTTAAGATATGAAGAGTTCTGAGAAAACTTGGGTCCATATTGGAAAATTGGCTCTGAATATGGTATGCTCAGCATCATTATGTGTTCTAAATTAGCAGTGAGTGCTAATAGGACAGAAATAGGATTTTCAGTTCCTTTAGCCAAGTAGTTAAAAACATTGAGCATCTTGAAGAGTAATGGAGGAATAAGCAGTCTCAAGGTAGTCCCAGAGATACTCTGGAAATTGTTATAGGCTTCGTTGCTTACAGGCTTAATGAATATATTAAGTAAGGGATACTTGGCCATTTGCATTTAGAGGAAACACTTTTTAATTTATTTTTCAATTTGCAGAGAAAGACTTCCATCTGCATTGACTTCACCAGCCCTTAAAATAGCTTGTGTATATTTGTTGGTATGTTATGTAACTTGTCACATTAGTCACCACTTCTTCCATAAGGCAACATGTAAACGATCATGGGTAAGCATGACTATAACTTATAACTATAGGCCAATTTGTTTTTAGCATTTTAGTCAGCTTTTTGTTTTTCTTTTTTTGCGAGACTGTTATAATCTTTGGATCCTTGTAAGAGAACTCTGCCAGCTATTTGAACTGAGTATCTTTGGCTTATTAGTTATTACTCATTACTGTGAGGCAGTAATGATGCAGAGCGATAGAAGAGGGGAGTAAGCTTTATTGTTTCTATAAATGCCTTTTTTTCTTTGAAATGTACCTTTTATTTCAAAAGCATTGTTGAAATGATGGATTTTTTTTTTTTTTTTTAAAGAGAGGGACAGTGAGAGAGAGAGGAAGAGAGAATTAGTTTTATTTAGTTTTTCATGTGGCTTTTGTTGCTCAGGCACTCTGTTGTGTACATGTTGCTGGGGTTTGAACCCACATCCTCACATATGCCAGGCAAGCGCCGCAACCACTGAGCCACCACTCCAGCTCTGAAATGATGGATTATTGAGGTCTACCCTATGTTTATTTTAAGTTGTATGTACTAACTTATTTGGAAGAATTTCATTTAGCTAGATCCGTGGTTCTTGAGGTATACTTGCCAGTCCAGCAGCTTCAGCATGAGCTGAGTACTTGTTAGAAATGCTCACTTTTGGGTCCTACCCCAGAAACTCTGGAGGCAGGGACAAAAATCTGTCTTCTGACTACCCATTATTTATTTATTTATTGCAGTATTAGGGATTGAACCCAGGGGTTCTTGCCCACTGGGCTGTATTCCTAGCCTTTTTTATTTTGGTACAGGGTCTCAGTTGCTGATACTGACCTTGAACTTGTGATTTTTCTGCCTTTCCTGAGTAGATGCAAGTTCACATGTGTGCCACAGTATTTGTTTGGGCAGCTACCAGGAAAACACTATTTGGCCTTATAGACAAGATCCAGACTCTCCAGCTGCTTACATTTAGAAGAGGAAGACTGGCCATAACCAAGGATGGGATAGGTACAGTGTAGAAAATTAAATTAGATGATAGTGTGGTGGAAAAAGCCTTTCTAAGGAGGGCAATTATAAGCTGAGTTTTAAATGACAGGAAGGGGTGCTTATGTGAACACCAATATAAAGTTTTGACATTATAGTCAAGGTAGAAATATTCAGTTGGTATGTTTGAGGAACAGAAGTCCAGTGAAGTTGGAGTTATTTGGGTAAGGGGAGAGAGGTCCAGAATGAAGTTGGACAGGTATGCAAAGGCTAAATCATGCAGGTTCTATAAGGACTTTTTTAGTCCTCCTCCATTTGTTTTTATTATGGCAATATATA
>PVKS010005468.1:0-84892 GCA_004027875.1 Aplodontia rufa | reverse complement strand
ACGATTCCTGTGTGCCCTTGTGAGCTAGCCATGTACCAGCTCTCAGGAGAACAGGAGAAACAGAAGCAGGTTGAAGACAAGTTGAACTTCAAGAGCCACCTTTGTGGCTGCTGAGGGTGAGACGCTGACCTCAGGAAGAAGGAGGGCTCTGGAGGAACAGATAGCAGGGCTCCTCTGCCATTGCTGAGGCAGGTGTGGGGTGTGCTTTCAAAACCTCTGCTTAGGGCCAGAGTTAGTTCTTGGTCCCTCATTGCCCCAGTAGAGGGCAATGATTGGAATATTAATGGAGATTATGTATGAGGAAAGTCTTATGACAAATTGAAAGCTACATTGCTCCTATAAGGTGCTTATGATAGGGTGGGGGAAGCACTGTGCAGTTGCTGCTCTCTGCAGGCACCAAGATTGAGCTAAGCTGAGCTTCAGAAGGTACAGATCCAAGCTGAATGAAGGTCTTGTTAGCTTCTGAAGGCAAATGGCTATTGATGATTGTTTCTCTGGACACAGCACAGGAGATTTTTAGCTAAATTTCTGCCAAAGAGCTTTTACATCCACGGTGGACTGAATGGGGCCAGGACAGGTGACAGAAAGGAACATCTACTCCTATCAGTGGACTGCCTTGCAGTCCTATTATTTAACTGGCCAACTGCTCTTATCATTGTTCCCTGGCTGTGAAACATTGTTTACAATGCTAATTCATAGATGAGACTGAGGTCATATTTACTTCCCCAATTACTTTTTGAGCATATATAACAGTATCTCTGGGAGAGAGAGAAGACAGAAAAGATGATAGTAATGCAGACAATATGCACATCTGGGAAATTAGAGAAAGACAAGTTTGGGTTGAAAAAGCCAAGAGAGAAACAAGAAGGTTGAGGAGACTGTAGGGCAGAGTCCTGTCCCTGAGCAGCTCTGGAGAAGAACAGGGCTGCTTTGCCCCACTTCTCTGGTCTGTTTGCCTAGGATCTGCCTAGGGCAGGAAAGTTAGATTAGTCTCAGATTGAGGCAGGAACTTTGTCAGAAGCTTCCAGAAGTTATAGCAAATTCCTTGAAGGGGGATTCTCCTCTCTGAGGGGCTCCTGGCTCTGAAGGTCCATGGGAATACCTTGGACCTTGGTTTATAAGCTCTGAGTCTCAGAGTTCCATCACATGGAATCCAGTTGCCACACTCCTGAGAGCCCGACTCTCTTCCCAGTGACTGTCCTTGTCCTGTTAGGTCCATTTTTTATTACTATGTAACACTCTGGGCTTTTTTCAGGGTATCCGTTCCCACCATGATCTTGCCTCAGTGAGTGGACTGTCTTCCTTTGTTCCAGATTTCTTCGTTTGTCCTCATGAGGGAGAAGACATAGTCTGCAACCCAACCAGAGCTGAAGCTTGTGGCTACCCTCACAGTCTTTGATTTACAAGTCTGCACACCACCTTCAGACCTCCCAGGGATGACCATTATATCAATGATAAAAAACAATCATAGCCATTATTTACTAAGGGTTTCTTTGTCCCCGTCACTGTGCTAGGTGCTCTATGCCCATTTTCTCATTTTTCGGCACACAAGGAACTTTCCTACACACCATCCCCATGACTAGCCTATCTTCCTCATCCAGTCATCTGTGTGTATGTGGGTGGGGGTGCTGGGGATTTAACACAGAGCCTTGTGCGTGCTAGGCAAGTGCTATACCACTGAGTTTCACACCTAGCCCTTTAAAAAATTTTTTTGAGGCAGAGTCTCATTAAGATGCTGAGGCTGACCTCGAACTGGTGAATCTCCTGCCTTAGCCCACTGAGGAGCTGGAATTGAAGCTGTGTGCCACTGTGCCTGTTGTGCCTGGCCTCACCCCATTCTTGAAGAGAAATACTGGTCAGAGATGTAAATACATAAAGAGAATGCCATGGAAAACCTCATTAAGACCAGTGTACTCCTACATCAGGATCTAGAACATAGGTGAACACAGAGGGTATGGAAAGTCACAAGATAAGTGTCTTCCATATTTAACTAGAACTGTTCTTTTTCGTGTGTGTGTGTGTTTGTGTGTGTGTGTGTGTGTATATATATGTGCAGCCAGTATGGGAAGTGATTTAAAGCATTGTATTCATAGAAAATAAAACCGTGCTGGAGAACATTGAAAAATTCAAATAAATTACAGTTTTTACAACTTTAAACATGTTTATATTGAAATAGTTTCAAATTGAAAGTTTCAGAAATAGTACCTAGAGCTCCCCTATAGGCATCATTCCAATTCCCCAATTGTTGACATTTCTGAGCTATTTGAGAACAAGCTACAGACATGATGCCCATTACTTCTTAATACTTCACTGACTATTAATTACAAGCACCCTTGTCTACATAATCACAGTGCAGCTATCAAAACTAGGAATTTAGGGGCTGGAGTGGTGGCTCAGTGGTTACAGCGCTTGCCTGGCATGTGCGAGGACCCGAGTTTGAACCCCAGCACCACTAAGCAATTTAGTGAAACCCTGTCTCAAAATAAAAAATAAAAAGAGCTGGGGATGTTGCTCAGTGGTAAAGCACCCCTGAGAATGCATAGTACCAAACAAAACAAAACAAAACAAAAAAAAACCAATAAAACCTCCCAAAACAAACAACAACAACAACAAAAACCTAGGAAATTAACTTCAATCCATTATGATAAAAAGTGAAAATTTAAGACAACATGTATAACATCCATACACATACACAAGGTTATATTATAAATATTAGTTAAATGAAAGATAGAGACTTCAGAAAAAGCTCAAGCTTGTTGCATGATTTTGGGTATTTTAATTAATTCTTCCCTTTCACTGCTAGCCCTTCAAGGGAAGGTCTGGGAAGCATTGCTCTGCAGACTCTAATTAACCATGGAAACGAATGCTGGATGGGATGCTTTACCCACTCTTGAGGGTAAAGCATGGAGGCTCTTACCACAGATAAGATGCTTCAGGATGTCTCAGGCCCACCTTGAACACCACCAGATGGGGCCTCTGTAATGTTGTCCTGTCCGTCAAGAGTAGATGGAGGTGGAGGCTTTTGCTATTGCCGCAAGTCTCCAACAGCCAGTAATCTGGCTAGGGTCATGCTTGACTTGTTGACCATTGTTAATGGTTTGGATATGAGAGGTCTCCTGAAAAGTTCATGCAGGAATTTTCAGAGGTAGAGCATAATAATCCATTTGATAATTAATAATTCAAATTATTGGGAGGTAACTCAAGGCAGGTAGGGTGTGGCTAGAGGAAGTTGGTCACTGTGGACGTGTCCTTGGGAATTACATTTTGTCCCTGGCTCCTTGCTCTTCTCTCTCTGCTGCCTGGCTGCCAAAAAAGTGAGTGGCTTTCCTCCACCATGCCCTTCCACCATGATGTTCTTCTTCCCCTTTGGCCCAGAACAATGGGGCTGGCCAGTCATGGGCTGATCTCTGAAACCATGATTCCAAAATAAATTTTTCCTCCTCTGAGTTGTTCTTATCAGGTATTTTGGTCACAGTGATGAAAAACTGACCAACACAATCATCAGATCCTTGAGTGCTATTTTCTTTCCCATCCCACTGACACAATAGGAGCATTCACGTAAAGGGCAGAAGTGCAAACATACGCTCAACACTCCTTTGGATTGACAGGTTTCTTCCCCTCAGATCTGGGAGTCTGCCCATTTGCAGATTGTTTGGCCAGTCTATCTATGGTGAATTTGACCTTGAAAATGATCCACTTGGGATAATTAATGAGAGTTTGGAAACTTTACTGGACTAATTTACAAAATCTGAAATCTAAACTAGCCATGTAATCTTGAGCTCATGTTTAAGTTATCTGTGTCTTATTTTTCTCATTTTCTGAATGAGAAAGGCAGAATCAGACAATCTCTGAGGTCATTGGGTAAGACATCTTGCAACATTATAATTTTATGACTATCTACATAAGAGCTCTAAAGCCATGCAGATATGATATTTCATTTTCTGCCAAATGTCATGGCCCATGCAGAAATTTGTTTATTCACGCTAGAATCAGCCTGTGTTCTAAAAGTGCAGGTTCAATTCAATCTTCATGTAAAGGCCATAGAATGTAATGATCATGTTTCCCCACTGTTATTGATCCATTGGAAATCAGAGGAGGATAATGAGCCGTGGATATTGGTGGAGATTTTGAGTAATGAAAGACGAACTAGAAAATGGAGTTGAATCAGAGGGACAGAAAAATATAGATGGTCTTCCACGATACAGGTGAGGTATACTAAGGTTACCTAAAGTTTAAATATATCAGGAGGGGGAGTCAGAAATGTCATTAGATCCCTCTCTCCATCAATTGCTGTGATAACTGATTTTTTTTTTCAGAGAGAGGCAGAGGAAAAGAGAGAGAGAGAGAGACAGAGAGAGAATCATCTTTGTTTTTTCATTTGGCCTTTGTTTCTCTGACACTTAGTTGGGTATATGATGCTGGGGTTTGAACCCCAGTCCTTGTGCATGCCAGGCAAATGCAGTAACTGCTGAGCCACCACTCTAGCCCAGTTGAACCCTTTTGATAGGAGTGGTTACAGAGGGTACCCTCAAAAGTTAATGGCACTCAATCCCCAATATCTTTTCATATCTTTGGATTCTTGTATTAATCGGAGGGAAGAGTGAAGAAAAACTTCCCTTAAATAAAATTGTCTCTTTGTGTGTGTGTGTGCACGTGTGTGTGCATATCAGGGATTGAACGTGGGGTACTTAACTACTGAGTCATATTGCTAGCCCTTTTTATTTTTTATTTTGAGATAAGGTCTTGCTAAGTTGCTGAGGCTGGCTTTGAATGTGTGATCCCTGTGTCTCAGCTTCCCAAGATGCTGGGATTACAGGCATGTGTCACCAAACTTGGATTAACAGAAATTATTTATTTATTTATTGAGAGAGAAAGAGAAAGAGAGGGAGGGAGGGAGAGTTATTTTATTTTTTCATCTGGGTTTTGTTTTTCCTCCACTTATTTGTGTATGTGGTGCAAGGGATTGAACCCAGGTCTTTGCGCATGCCAGGCAAGCACTCTACCACTGAGCCACCTCTCCAGTTCCCTTAACGGAAATCGTGATAGCAATTTCCCCCCTTTCTAATTAGATGTACCTCCAACCAATGCAAATGATCTTGCCTAGAGAAATTAATGCATACTGTCTTTTGTGTCTAATCTTGAACCTTACTTTGTCTACTCTTGGCTAGGAGATTTTTTGGCAAGTGAAGGATGAAAAGGTGTTTGGCCTCCTTTGTTTCGATCCTTCATTCTTCTGCCCTGGAAGCTGGGCCTGCACCTCTCATCACAGGTTTGACCACTGCACGTTTGATACCATGGTAATAAATATAAGTGCTGACACCTCTCAAATTTCCCTGCACGCCAGCCACTGTGCTAAGTATTCTATGCCTCATTGCATTTAATCCTCATAATATTCCCAGGAAGTAGGTATTTGTAGGTGAAGAAATGCCCACTTCCCTAAGTTAAAGGGCATTTCTGTCATAGTGCCCACTTTTATTTTATCATATTTCCTTACCTCTCCTTTTGCAAACTGTGGGGCTCTTACAAAGTTTCATTAGCAATGTAGGCTTTCTCGTGCTTCTGTGATTTCTTGTATGCTCCAAAATTTCTGCTTTGGGGTCAGAGGTAAATATCCAGACAAAAGCTGTAATTGCTCTTCGTTCTGCCTCCTGATGGTGGAGCATGTGTAGGAGGAGGACTTCAAAATAAGCAGCTGAAGTCTGGAGCCCTTTTGGAAATTCAGTCATGCATGAGTGCAGGAGAGATGAAATGCACCAATGCTCTCCTAAAGAGAAGTCCCTGGGTGTTGCTACTGGTGTGCATTTTTTTTTTTTTAAAGAAAGAGGGGACAGTGTGAGAGAGAGAGAGAGACAGAGTGAGTCAATTTTTCTTTAGTTTTTCACATGGCTTTCGTTGCTCTGAGACTTCGTTGTATGCGTGGTGCTGGGGTTTGAACTCGTGTACTTGCGCATGCCAGGCAAGCGCTGTAACCGCTGAGCCACTGCTCTAGCCCCACTGGTGTGTATTTTGCTGCCATAGCTCAAGGGTTCTCTTCTGGAGCCAGTGATACTATAAAGAGGGTCAAAGAAATTGATGTGAAGAGAAGAGTCCTGATCTCAAGGGCATTTCCACTGCTGACACCCTGCCCTTGCATTCAGGACCTTTCTTTTCACATTGATCCTGTTAGCCTTCTCTGTAGTGTCCGTGGATCTTTCACTGCAGGGTATGGAGACTTCTGGGAGCTAAGGAGCTGTAGAAAACTCTCCTACCTAATCTGTCCCAGATAATTGCTTTCCTAGGAAACCAGCTCTCTCCTACTCTGGTCCTTTACTGGACTTAATTTCTGCTTCTTGGATCCAAGTTGAAGAAATTCTCTTTAAGACCATTTGTCCAAGGGTGGGTCATACTCCCCTGGACTCCTCACCCTCCACCTACCTCCACGATTCCACCCTCTGCAATAGAAATCTTTCATAACTCATCAGTTTACTTTTCCATGTTTTCAACTTCCCCCCTCCCTGGCCCACCCTGATTGTTTAATTTTTGAGCAGGAATGCCTCAAGGTCTAGCCAGCTGTGGCATGTGGCCCAAATTATAATTATCTTGGACTTTAGCTTTGGCCTTGGAAAACTAAGTAGCCAAATCCCTGTTTCAACATTATACCTGGCATCTCCAAACTTGATTATGATCAAGATCATTTGAGGGAATGGGTGACTCTCAAATCCAATGAGCTAAAACATCAGTAATGAGAACAAGGCAGGTCATTTGGATTCATTGTTAATATCAAAGTAGTCACTTTCAAATGTTAATGAGCATTCTAGATGAAACTTGGAGTGAAATTTCCCTTATGAACTTTTTAATAAAAGTTGGAAAACTTTCAGCCATTGGAAGTATAAATTTTTATTATCACATTTTTATTATCACAAGAAAAATATTGTAATTATTAATGGTTGTAAAAGCTTATAATACTATATATAAAAGAATTTTTAAAAAATTTCACATAATCAAAAAAGATGCAAATTAGTTGACAGGTAGTTGACAGGTATTAACTATATAATCTTAGGAAGAAACTTTTATACTTTTTGAGCCCAAAATATTTATAACAATTTAATAAATGATATAAGTACTATTTAACTTAACAAAAGCACACAGGAGAACAATGGAAATTATGTTGTGATCCTATATCATTTAATGATATAACCTTTTTTATTTTTTTGATTCCTGTGTTTGAACACAGGGGCACTTAACCACTGAGTAGCATCCTCAGCCTTTTTGTTCTTTATTTTGAGACAAGGACTTGCCAAGTTACTTAGGGCCTCACTAAGTTGCTGAGGCTTTGAACTTTGGATCCTCCTGCCTCAGTCTCCAGAGCTGCTGGGATTACAGACATTTGCATTGTGCACAGTTGATAACCCTTTTAGAATTAATTGGTGTATTAGCATTTATCATGTAAATCCTTAAGAACTATATATTTTTGGAGGATTTTAAAAAACCGAGGTATAACTTACATATTGTAAAGCACACAGATCTTAAGCATACAGTTCCACTAATTTTCATGCAGTAAGCATATTCTGATCAAGAACAGAACATTTCTAGCTTCTCAGAAGACACCTCAGGGGCTGGAGTGGTGGCTCAGTGGTTATGGTGGTTGCCTGGCATGTGGGTTCAAATTCCAACACCACAGACACAACGAAGTGTTGGAGCAATGAAAGCCACATGAATAACCAAATTCTCTCTCTTTCTCTCACTGTACCTCTCTCTTAAAAAAAAAAAATACCCCTCCCCAGTTAGTACTTCCCCAAGGCTACAGTTATTCCAGCCTCTGCCACCACAGATCATTTTAGAACTTTTGTTGTTTGCATGGTTGTGTGTGGGTGCACATTTTGTTTTTAGAACTTCTGTGTGTGTGTGTGCGCATGCGTACCCATGTATAGTCCTGGGGATCAAACTCAGGGCCTTGTGCATGCTAGGTAAGTGCTCTACCACTGAGGTGCACCCCACACCCACTTTAGAATTTTTTTAGATATTTAATACTATTTAGGTAGTGAGTCAAGAAAAAAGTCCTATTTATATTCTTTTCATTTTGGTAGGATGCACTGAAAGCATAATTTTAGCAAGTTCAAGATTTTGTGAGGAGAATTCTAAATATAAAATGATAATAACCATAAGAACAATCATCTGTAAAGAATATAAAGAGATGTGAAAAAATAATAAAAAGAAGAGAAGTCAGGTGCCCATCTATGTACCTTAGTTGAAAACCATCTATTTAGAATAATTGATGTATAGTATGGTGACTACAGAGTACAATGTAAGGATTTGGGATGAAGCTTCTGATTTATTTGGGTATTCTAGAAGCGCATTTGATGATGGCAAAGTTCTGTGTAGAGGAAACAGTGATTTTCACACTCAGGTGTTTGGCATTTAGCCACAATGTGCAGTTTGTGCTCCTCTACTTTCCAGCCTCTGTGACAGCTAACGCCTCAACTTACTGGCTTCACATTCTGTCTGAATCATTCAGGGTTCTGCTCTCCTTTCCTTTGATCATCCTCCCCTTGCCCTCTCCCTGATCTGCAGCAGGACTCTGCCTCTAGGCTCATCTCCCCGCCCACTCACGGGCATTACTCCAGCAGCACTAAGGCCCTGGGAGACTTACATCGGATATTTGCATTATTTTGCTATTTGCCAAAGGCGGGTAGTGCTACTCCACCATTACTACTAGTTGCCATTACCCAATGCCTACTGGTACCTGGGTCTGAATAGAGCTTCTTAAATATCATTTTTAAATCTTTCTGCAACCCTATTCAATAGGTAGGGTTATTCTCATTTTGCTTTATGGAACAGATCTGCAGAAAGCTTCAGTAATTTGCTCAGGTCATTTCGCCAGGAACAACTGAGTCAGGATTTATACACAGTGTTTTAGGGACCCAAACCTTTACGGATTCTGGTTAGGAGTGAAGGAGCAGGGCTGGGGAGGGATAAGGGCTGGGAAGTTCTCACAGTGCAGGAAAGGCGGGGGACAATGTGCGGTTTATTTGGGCCTGGGATGAAGGAAGAGAGAAGGGGCTGTGATGGTAAGGGATGCAGGTGATGAAGGAGGGGTTCTTAGGACTCAGCCAATACAAAGGCAGAGTTTCTGCATCTTCACTCACTGGAGGGAGAAATGGTGTCCGTAGCCAAGGGGGACAGGGAGGTGGCATTTCCACATCTCAACCCCTCAGTCCTGGGCAGTCTGCCAGTATGGAAAGCCAGGGCAGCACTGAGGCAGGGAGATCATTATCACGAGGAAGGAAGCTCTGGCAGCTCCACTAGTCTGTTTGTGACAAGCAGGCTCTGGGCCACGGAAGTCCCTTAAGGTCAAGGGAAATGTGATCCCAGAACAAGGGATGATGCTGGGACACTCCCCTTACCCTAGGCCTTCAGGGCCAAGGGAATCTGGCCAGGGGGAGGGAGAGAGAGAGAATGAATCAAGATCCCCTGCACCTCATAAAAAGATCTCTTGGCTGGAGAGGCAGTGACCTTGATTGCAGCCAAAGTGGGGTAACTGACTCTGCAGAGCTCTCAGGGCTCATTTCTGCATGGGTGAACTCTTACCTACTTCTCCTCTTGTACCTGCATTAGTCTCCTTTCTTGCCCAACTGGTATAGAAGTGCTGTATTTAGATTGAGGATATCTATTTTCAAGTTCAGGTTCTGCTTCTAATCAATTAGACAAGCTCTTGAATTAATTAAGCCTTCTGAAATCTCATTTTGCTCATCCATAAAGAAGACAACAATTCCTGTCAGGATTCATGTGGATGTATTGTGAAAAGCATGACACATTACATAAATATGATGTGGCATTTCTTTGTCTTCGTCTTTCCTTCTGGCCACCTCTCCCCACACAGGTCACCTCCACATCAGAACTGGGAAGACTTCTAATTTAGGAATGGAAACAGAGCTGTCTCTAAATTCCACACACCCCTTCTCCATTTATTTCCTCCCTTGTCAGGCTGCCACGATGAGATGGGGCAGGAGAGAGATGTTCAAAGGCACAGACCAGGGAAGCCATGCACGTGAGTTTGCTCAGAATCTCTCCTGGGGACAAGCTTCCAGGAAAACAGCAACAAAAAGATGAAAAACCATCTGCTAGGAGCTCAGCCCACCGACATGTCAGTCTCAGCTCCCTCTCAGCCTCTCCAAAGAGCCCAAACCAAGAAGAGCCCCCAGAGAGGAGGGGAAGAGAATGCTACGGGTAGAGGAGTAGCAGTGCAGAGGCCTGCAGAAGGAATCATCAAAGAGTAGGGAAGGCCAGAGACCTGAAGGACTTCATCCAAGTGCACAGGAACCAGCTGGAATTTCCCCGAGTCCCCTTTCTGAGGAGGGTCACAGGCCACTATGTAAGGTGCATTCAGGAGCTTGTCTTTGTACTTGCAGTTTGGATACTTCCCTGAGGTGAGTTCACACATGGTCAGGGACACAGGTCCTAGGCTCTGGTGGCAGTTTTCATGGCCGTTCTTGCAGGCTATGTTGGAGTTCTGGCAGGTGGTAGCCACACTGGAGAAGGATTCGTGCAGGAAGGTGTTGAGGTTTTTGCAGTGTTTCGTGTAGCTGTTGATGTGGCCCATGGCTGAGCTGCATGCTTGACGGCTGGGCTGCACGTGCTGAATTTCAAACCACTGAGATGAGGTCATGTTCTTGGGCTTGGCAGCGACTGGGGTCTCAGCCACCCACAGCCCCAGCAGCAGGAGCCACAGCAAGGGGTAGACTCCTGGTCTGGCTGGTGCCATGTCTCCTAAGGGAAGCAGTTAGGATGGAAGGCTGGCGTCGCTGGAAACAGACAGAAGAGGTAGTCAGAAAGATTGCGTTGAGAAACAGTCTTCCTATACCTGCTTTTCTAGCTAATCAACCATCTCCCTACCAGAGTGTCTCTCTTCCTCAACTCTGTCTTATCTCTTCCTCTCCCTCTCTGTGCCCACAGCTGCTGTGACCCCATTCCCTAATCCTATGGCCTCATTATCTTGACCTTGTACCCTATTTCCCAGCTTCTCAGCCTTTGTCCCTGTTGCTTCTCTCTCTCTCTCTCTCTGTTTCCTCTTCTTCAGGTCCCATCCTCTCTGTCTTCATGTCTCTATGCTGTGTCTCATCCCCTACACATCCCCAATCCCATCTCCCTCATGTCCCCATTTTTTCTATTCATGCCTCCATCTTCAACATCACTGTCCTCTCTCCCTCACTCCACCCCTCTCGCTGTGTGTCCTCATCTCCCCTAAACTGAGTCCCTCCTTTGTCCACCCGTTCACTGAGTGTGCTTTCATCTGGTCAGAACCCATCCTTCCCTCGTTAGCCTCTCATCACAAAACCTTGCTGCAAGCCTCACCTCCTCACTTGGTCTCGCACTGTGACTCCTGTTCAGGAGGCTGAGGTTGTATCCGACTCTGCTTGGCTGTCAGACCTCTGAGGGCTTCTGCTTACTGCCTAATTCCTTAAGAGCTGGCCTGGGTTATGCCACTTCTGCTTGGGGGCAGACTGGAGAGCAGTCCCTATGTCAGGAAATGAGTCATGCCTCCCTGTTTACACATAGCAAATAAGTGGATGCCTATGGAGCTGGTGGACCTGCCTAAACATGTCCTGCAATGAGGAAGCTTGAATCGGAGAATTCAAAGACTATAGTATAATTGGCCCCTGGCCACATAGTTTTAATGACTCTTTAATAAAGCACCTGACCTAGGTGTCAATCCAAATGAATTTCAGGGAGAGCTGTCTTCTTTTCCTACACATACCTATGGTTCATGATTTGGGGAAAAGTCAATCAGTGATGTTTAGGATTGCTTTTCCTCTGACTTGAGGAACAGGTAGAGTTGCTTAGGTTAGTTTGTATAGTTTCATGTCATGCAGATGAATGGCTTGTCTTCTGGAGATACTGGAGGAGACAAGGGGAGTGGGTGAATCATCACAGTCACAATGCTCAGCGCCACCCCTGAAGCTCAGCTGTTCTAAGGTGATTCACTTCTCTGGGCCTCTGCAAATCCAGGTGCTGATAAAGGGCACCTGGTTTTACTGGAGAAGGTAACCAACACCGCTCCTTCTTACTCTTTACTTTTTGTCTTGAAAGTTGCAAAACTTAAGCATCATCCAAGTATTTTTTTCATTTGAAATGCTACCCTGCCCCAACCCTTCCTTCACCTTGTGTGTCCTGTTCGTTGTGATGGTTATAGCCTGGGTCAGGGCTGTTCCAGGTGCTCCCATGAGCTCGCAGTATGACACTCTGGAGAACCGAGAATCAGGGACAGAAGCATCACCATCTGTGGAGGGGAAGCCCTGGGAAACTGAGTCGAATGGTATTTTTGTTTTCAGAATTTACCTGTAAATAGTAGGTAACCTCAGAATCTCATGTCCAGCTTTATGTTGTCAACAGATGTTTACTGAGCACCTACTGTGTGCCAAGGTACTTGGGTGAACAAAAGAGATGAAAGTCCCTATCTATGTGGAGTTTATATTCCATTGAGAAAAGGCAGCAAAAAGAATACATACATACTTTGCTCAAAGTGATAATTGCTAAGGATAGGGGTTGGAGGGCAGTAGGGTTGTTGAAGTAGGTGACTCTGGGACAGGAACTTGAAGATGAAAGAAGGTACTTGTGCTGGAGGAAGACTGGTCCAGAGAGAGGAGGGCACTGCATAGGCCCTAAGGGATATAGGTGCCTGGGGGGCTGGACGAAAGGCCACTGTGGCTGGAGAAAGTGAATGAAGGGTTTGGAGAGTGCCAGAGGTGGACTATAGAGAGCCCTGGACAGCATTAGAAGAGCTGTGACTTTAATTCTGAATACAATGTGGAGTCCCTTAAGGGTTGTAAGCAAAGGTGACAAGAATCTCTTTAAAGGATCACGTGGCTGCTGTGTGGATTATAATTGCAGTAAGGTATGTGTGGGTAGGATGAAGGAAGAAAAATCAGTGTTGGAGATGTGAAATGCCACTAGATGGCAAAAGAGAATCAAGAACAAGTTTCCGCAGGCCTCTGGCTCTGCCAGCGTGCCCTTAGCCAGGCCTTGGCTACTTTGTTAAGGTGCTTGAGTCTTCGCAGGCAGAGTTTCTGGATAGAGCATTAAGCCCCTGCTACCCTGGAAACACACATGCTTGGGGATAAAAATCCATGTTTTACAGCAGACTATGAACCAAATGCATATTAGCTCTGGCCATTTCAGCCCTTGCAGTGGAGATGGTGTGGGAGGAGGGGGTAGGAGACTTCAAGCTAATTTGAATTCCTAGCTCTGTCTCCTTTCCACTTCTCATTCTCCTACAGTGAGAAGTTTCCAAACCACGATTTGAACTGCCCTCTGCTTTTGTTTTCCTGTAATTATAATTATCCTAGTTTGCTCTTCAACTCCATTATGCTGGTCTCTCCAGAAGGCTGCCTTAGTGCTGGGTGCAGATGAAATAAACAAGGTCCTACTGTCTCAGGTCAAAGAGAAAAGGGAGTGTAGGTTTGAGTTTGCACATGAAAAGTAGAAGATTTGATCCTACCATCTATAAAATTCAGGCTGAAATCTTTACTTTTCCTCAATTATTTGGTCGAGGAAGAGGATTTTCGTTTGTTTACCTAAATTACCCAGCATGTAAGATCTGTTTCTCTTTGCACTTAGTGAAATAATTTTTCTATTTTACCTTCACTGTATGCATGGGCAAGAGGAAAAGATGAAGGAAGTGGGCCAGGGTTAGGGAAAACAAAAGGGGTCAGATATTAGACCAGGACTGGTCAGGGAGTCTTGCAGAGGGAGAAGGGAAACTTAGGGAAAAACAAGAAAAAGTAGGAGTGAAGATGAGAGGGAAGAAGTCCTTCATGAGAGTAACCTTTTCTCTGTCTTCCTTCTTTATTGCCGCAGTCACTGCTGTTGGCCCAGCCTGGCCCCACGATGCTGTGTTATAAGTTGGGGTGGGTGTTGTGAAAATCCCAGCAGTGCCAGGTGGATCTCTGCCTGTGTCCCCCACAGGACAACAGCTGCTGCTTGCTTCCTCTGGCCTGCCCTGGGAGGCGGCCAGGAGGAGGGGAGAGAGAGGGCCAGGTCTGGATTGGTGCCCACCCTTCAGAGCCAAGCCTCTCTCTCTTCCGGAGTTCCACACAGCCTCTGGATACCAATGGAAAGCCCATGAGGGAGTTTCCCTCCACATAGGAGCGGATCCAAGTTCTGTTATCCTAATTTTGTTGATGATTGGATAAATAAGAGTAATGGGCTCATTTTTGTATTTGGGGAAAGTGAAACATACACCAAGCTGGGGTCAGATGTGGGACTCTGTTTGGGTCTTTGAATTCCCATGACCTTTCCTGGAACAGCTGTGGGGTTGGAGGAGGCAGCACTGACAGAAGGTTGCAGTCCTTGGCTCTGAGACTATGCCTTCAGACATGCCAGGGAGTTGGAGATGGGGACTGGGTCTGGGAGTGAGAGGTTCACCAATTTGCTCAGGCTCCTAAACCCTTGCCAGCCCCACACTCCTCATTTATGTACAGTATAAAGTATGAATTCCTTAGCCTGATGCTCAGGCCTGCCATAATCTGGCAAACCTGTCTAACTTTATCTCTGACTTTTCTCCCACTTAGTGCCTCAACTACAACCAGACTGGTTTTTCTCTTTTTCTCAAACATTCCCCCTCCCTTCTCTCCTGTACTGGGGATTGAACCCAGGGATGCTGGATTCAATTTTTAAATTTTGAGACACAATCTTGCTAAATTGCCCAGGTTGACCTCAAAGTTGCAGTCCTCCTGCCCCATCCTATGGAGTTTCTGGGATTATAGGTGTGTTCTACAACACCTGGATTCAAACATACTTTTCATAATCTTAATCTCCACTTAACTGCTACCTACCTCATGAGACCTGCCCCAGTCTCATTGATATCCCAGAATTACCATCTTCTTCCCCAGGAAAACTTTTTTTAAAAAAATTATTTTTTCTTTTTATTAAGCAGTTGAAATATTGTACAATCACACATTGGACCCAGCAGGGGCATGGCAACACATAGTCTAGGACAACCATAGATATGTGGGGGGAGGGGAGTGGGAGGGGACAGGTGGGGAGGGAAGGAGAAGAGAGAATAGGGAATATAGGAAAACTGTCCCCAATTCAGAGGGATCTTTCTCATCTTTTCATCCCAATAGCTTTTATTGTCTTCAAGAAATATTATTTTCTGCTTTGAATCTTTGGTTCTTTCTTTCTTCTTCTTCTTTTTTTTTTTTTAGAGAGGGACACTGAGAGAGACAGAGAAAGAGAAAGAGAGAAATAACTTTATTCAGTTTTTCACATGGCCTTAGTTGCTCTAACACTTAGTTGTGTACGTGGTGCTGGGGTTTGAACCCGGGTCCTCGTGCTTGCCAGGCAAGCGCCGAAACCGCTGAGCCACTGCTCCAGCCCTGCTTTCATTTTTTTAATTGGCTCTTTTTAGATATGCATGACAGTAGGTGGTTATTTCTTCTTATGTATTTATCATTTTCCTCCAATGTAGACTCTCAATTCCCAGAAGACTAGAACCACCTGTTATGCTTCTTTTGCTCTTCCCCCAGGACATATCAGAGTGTCCTACTTTTAAGTGATCTTGATTCTACTTCAAGGTTAGAAGGCATCTATATTTCCCAAATAATCCTGATCCTGGATGGAATCACTACCAGTCCACAGAGTTGGTATGTAGATTGGCAAACTGATAATGCAGTTCCTGAGCTTTAGCACTGGAGTTGAATGAAAAGACTGAGATGACTGAAGCCATCTTTTGGGTTTAAAGACAACCTAGAAACTAGGTTGTATATTTTAAATATACAAGGTACAAACCAGTGCAGTGGTGCCAGACCCAGCATACTGTTTGAGCAACTTGAGTTGGACAGGGCAAAAAGTAATGCCACTGAAATCATGGTGAGCCTATTCAGGGTGAAATCTTGGGGCCCTCCCTCAATCACATGGAATCACATCTGTGCCTTTTACCCTAGCCAGTTGTTCTACAAAGGCTTCCCATTGATGAACAGATGAGAGAGAGAGAGAGAGTAGATGATTGCATGCAGAGGGTCATATAGAAAAAAAAGTCAAAGTTATATTGTTTCAATGGTGAACTATCAGTACTCTTTTGCTGGTAGAACTAACATGGTTAGAATCAAAAGTGGTTTAACAAAAATAATTCTAAGTTTCAAATATTTCCCAATTCTTTAAAAAAGTTTTTTATTCTTTCTTTTTATTTTTCTTTTTTTAAATGTATGAAGGGTTGGGCCCAGAGGTGCTATCACTGAACCACACCCCTGGGGCCATTTCATTTTTTATTTTGAGATAGAGTGGTGCTAAGTTGCTGAGGCTGGCCTCAAACTTGGGATCCTCCTGCCTCAGTCTCCTGAGTTGCTGGAATTATAGGAACGGACCACTGTGTCTGGCTTTATGAATAATTTTAAATATACAAGGTACAAGCCAGTGCATTGGTGCCTGCCTGGAATTTCAGCAACTTGGGAGGCTGAAACAGGAGGATTGCAATTTCTAAACCAGCCTCAGCAACTTATTGAGGCCTTGAGTAACTTAGTAAAACCCTCTCTCAAAAATAAGAAATAAAAACAGGCTGCAGATGAGGCTCAGTGGTTAAATGCCTCTGGGTTCAATCCCTCGTACTGAAACACACACACACATGCACACACACACACACACACACACACATGCACACACACACACACACACACACACACACACGGCATATATATTTCTTGTTAGGAAATTTATCTCATTAGACAAGAGCTTCTCAATCCCAGCAATATTTACATCTTGGTCTGGACAATTGCTTGTTGTGGGAGCTGTCCTGAGCAATGCAGGTTTAGCAATATCCCTGGCCTCTTAACAGTTGCAGTTCTTGGTTATGACAAAAATATCTCCAGACTACCAAACTGCCCTGGTTGAGAATCACTGAATTAGCCATATGGCCTTGAACAGCTACTGTCTAGAACTTTGTTTCTTTCTTTTCTTTCTTTTTTTTTTTTTTTTTGAGAAGGAGAAAGAATCAATTTTATTTTATCACCTGGCCTTTGTTTCTGACACTTAGTTGTGTATGTGGTGCTGGGGTTTAAACCTGAGTCCTTGCACATGCCAGGCAAGCACTTCAACTGCTGAGTCACGTTCCAGCTCCTGATTTCTTCATCTTTAGGGTATTTCTTCTTATGTAGGCTCCAGGGCCGTGGGAATAACAATCCCACAAATCTCAGGCTTGGGGAAACCATAAAACCATGAGGATGTTAGAATGGATGAAGCAGTTGCGCGGGTCAGCATTCCAGGATAGGAATTGTTTTTGTACTGGGGACTGAACCCAGGGCACCGTACCACTAAGCTACATTCCCAGGCCTTTTTATTTTATTTTTTATAGAGAGGACAGTGAGAGAGAGGGAGAGACAGAGAGAATCAATTTTTATTGAGTTTTTCACATGGCTTTCGTTGCTCTGACACTTAGTTGTGTACGTGGGTTGCTGGGGTTTGAACCCGTGTACTTGCGCATGCAGGGCAAGCGCCATAACCACTGAGCAACCCCTCCAGCCCCTCCAGCCCCTCCCAGGCCTTTTTAGAGGCAGGGTCTCACTAAGATGTTGAGTGTCTTGCTAAATTGCTGAGGCTGACCTTGAACTTGCAATCTTTCTGCCTCAACCTTCCAATTCTGTGGATTTACAGGTGTGTTCCATGGCACCTGGCTTACGGTAGGATTTAAAAGACCAGAACACTAGAATTGCAGTTGGGAATTTGAAGGTCCATTGCTCTGTCCCCAGTCAGCACTCTTCTGGCCCTGTGAAAAGGCCTTTGTAACTTCTGTTTTTATGTGTGCTTTTCCCACTGAATTATAGATATGATCCACAACATTTGTCAAAATGTTTTCAGATATTTTTGAAAATTGTCTCAAGAGTAATTATCAGATGCTTCATGAAGATGAGTTCTAAACTGGGACTTGGGACTATAGGTGGGCAGAGCAGGGGTTGGGGATGGTGGGAGTGCCACCACTAGGCTTGTTTAGGGAATAAACAAGGCTTTGCAAATGTCAGAAGTGAGTTGATGTAAACCTAGGAGACCTGTATTGAGTTATCCCTTTGTGTATTGTTTAATGATTAAAAAGCACTTTCATGGGGCTGGAGTGGTGGCTCAGCGGTTATGGCGCTTGCCTGGCATGCACAGGTATGCAAGTTCAAACCCCAGTACCACGTAAACAATGAAGTCTTAGAGCACCAAAAACCACATAAAAAACTAAATAAAATTCTCTCTCTCTCCCCCACTGTCCCTCTATCTTTCTCTTAAAAAAAAAAATAACAACAACCAAAACATTTTCATGTTTGATTTTATTCTTGTAGTCTTCTGAGGTGGAGAAAATCTCCCATCCCACAGTGGAGGAAAGGAGCTTGGTGGGTCATTCAGTATTAAGTCCTATACTGAATGTACTGCTCCGTTCTGCAATGCACAGGTGAGTGGTGGTGGGTGGGAGGGAGCTAAGAGTGGTCACGGGTGGGTGGGAAATGAAGAGGAAGACCAAGAAGCATAAAAAGCCCTTTTTCTCAGGGAAGCTGCAGCCACGGGGGACAAGGGAGAAGGTGGCATGATTCAAGCCTTTCCAGTCGGCTTCCTCAAAGCCAAGACTTTGTCAGCCAGGCTCAGGCACCACGGTGCATTGGCTCCCATTCAGTGTTGCCCTGAGTGGCCTGAAGGATGCAGATGGGCCACCTCCCTTGGTGGGCTTTATCCTCGCTTTCTTGGATGTGCATGATTCCCTAGGGAAGTCTTCCAAGCAGAGACTTCCGGGCTGGGGAAGTAGCCCAGGGATAAAGCATTTGCCTAGCACATGTGAGGCCTTGGGTTCAGTTCCTAGTATTACCAAAATAAATTAATAAGGACATTTTTCTTCATAAGCAGAGAATTCTGAGAATTCCACAGGGTTGGGTTTTGGTGTGAGCTGGCTCCATGAAATCGATGGGGTAAGAAGGGGAGCAGCAGCATCATTCGGGGTAGAGGAGAAGCCTAAGCAAAGGCATGGAGTTGGGGAGTCTGTTGCAGTATGTCAGCAAGAGACTGTATTTTTACTCTGCAGTTGTATGATTGAGTCTCTCCTGTGTTCTCTCCAGGAGAGAGAGCGAGCCTGAGCAGAGGAGGAAATAGGAATGGGCAGGGGGCAGGGGTGGCAGATATGGGAGGAGGTTTAGGTAAGATTGTGAGAGCCTGCGTGACTGATGGATTTGTGCTCACATTGAGTACTCACCAGGTGCCAGGCACTGACCTAGAAGCTCTTGATGTATATTTTAATGAATAACTAATGCTGCCATGAGGAATGAAATAGACATGGAAGCATACGGTGGTTTAGGAAACCTGGATCAAACCTGGATCAGTGGCTCACAGCATGTAAGCTGCAGAGCCAGGATTTGGTTTCTGGTCTGTTTTACTCAAAAGCTTTGATCTTAGCCACCACACAGCCCTGGACCCCAGCAGGTGGGTCAGGGAGACAGATGAGCCTGGGATTACTCTACTTTCAGGTTTCTTGCACTGGTATCCAGGGAAACTGAGATAGACAACACAGGAGGAGAAGTGAGTTTTGAGAAGGATGGGCTTGTTTTGAACTCTAGTTTGTGCAATTTGAAAGAGTAAGTCCAGGGGCTGGAGCGGTGGCTCAACTGTTTACATGCTTGCCTGGCATGCGTGAGCACTCGGGTTCCAGCCCTAGCACCACGTACATAACTAAATGTCGGAGCAATAATACTTAGTTTTTAGATGAAAAATTAAATAAAAATGATTCTCCTTTTCTCTCTCCCTCTCATTCTCCCTCTCTCTGTTAAAAAAAGAAAAAGAGTAATTCCAGGGGGCTGTGGATGAGGGGCCACAGAGAGAACACCAGCATCTCTCTCTGGTCCCCATTCCTCCCCTTGGGCTACACAGTGGACATTCTATGTATTGCCTTCTGACTTCTCTCCTGCTGGGCATCGCTTAAGAGGAATCCTAGAACATGGACAGCATCCTGTGGAGAGATGAGGCTGTGGGGCCTGAGGAAGTCAAGGATGAGGACTGGCAGGCTCTGGGGAGCCAGCTCTTTGATGACGGGGCAGATACTTGGTAAAAAGCTCTAGGAAGTCTGGCCCTTTCTCCGGCATGACAAACTCCCTAAAGATCAAATGATAGTGAGAATCTGATCAGGTCAGGCTCAGGGGTTCCACATGCTTTGAAGTCCAGGTTATGCTGTTGGAACCAATCTCAAGTTTGGGGTTTCCAAGCCAGCAAGCACAGATTTCCAGGAGTGCTCCAACTGACAGGGCCTGAGTCACACATGAGGTGCATTGGTTGATGACAGAGACTGTGGGGAGTCCTTGAGGCGGTCCTTGGTGCTCAGCCTGACACTTTGGTGGCAGGCCCTTGTGCACATGTGAGTGGGACAAGAATGCAGGACCCTCTGTTCTCTGAGGGTCAGAAATAAGCACTTTGTTCCTCAGAAACATGACGGTGCTTTTCTTCTCACATTGCTGAGAGAGCAGGGCTGATGGTCCTGAGCTAACATCAAAGCAAGCCCAGGAACTCAGGGACTTCTGGCAAGAAGGATGGAACTAAGTGTTCTGAGGACACCAGAGAGTAGACACAGACAGCAGTGTTTCTTTCCTCCCACCCTTTCAACCCTCTCAGTACAGGGGCTCCTCAAACTCAGGGCCCACTCATTCCTCCCAGACTGATTTTTACCCGGGGCTCTCTTTTAGTCTCATCTTACCTCTAAGCTGTTCTTGTCCTCAGGCAAGAAGCATTCCTTGCTCCTGCTCAGCTGTTTTCAGCTCCTGTCCTTCCTCCAGAGCCATTAGGCTCATTAGCCCAGCCTGTTCCTTCTTTGGCTCTGCATTTTTAATCAAAGGGTGACGGGCCAGGGACCACTGGGAGCATTTCTCACTCACTGGCCGGTTGGAGCTCTTATTCTGCAAGTGTTGCAGCTCAGGGACTGGGTGAGACTGAGACCTGCTAGTGGACCGAGAGAGGGGTGGTGGTGACTGTAGATGGCTGATCAGCTGGGTGGCCTTGGGCCAGTGCCTCCCCTCTCTGGGTCATGAGGACTTGGGCTGAAAGGCCACCTCTTAGAGGCTAGGGAAGACATATGGGGGCAAGGTAGAGGAAGCTGGAGCCTCTGGGAAGGGGAAGAAAGACACTCTACGCCCACCCTGCCTCCAACCACCTTAACTCTACCAGCAGGAGGAATGGCGCCAGCTGTGGCCCGGCTTCTTTCCCTCCAGCTTGTTCTAGGGTTCACTCTGGTCAAGACCCTCCAGCTGCAGATTGCCGTCAAGAACTTCCGCACCTTAAACACGGACTATCCCAAGGTGAAATTCCCAGATGATTTCCAGGGCTACTGTAATGGTTTTATGGCCTATGTGCGGGGCAGAAAGCAACACTGGCATTGCCCAACGACACATTATGTGGTACACGCCCCCTGGAAAGCCTTCTGGAGGCTCTGCAAGTACAGCAAGACCTTCTGTGAGAACTACAATGAATACTGCATCCTCACCAAGACCTCCTTCCCCCTCACAGTCTGCAGCCTGTACCACAGAAGGTCGCCCACCAGCTGCCGCTACTTAGGCTATGAAACCAACGCAAGGCTCTACTTGCTCTGCTCCAGCAAGTATGAAGGCAAACCGATAGATATCATTGGCTACTACAAGGGAAGTTAATTCCCAAACCAACCCCACCTTCTACAGTCGACCACTGAAGGTCAGCCTGTCTCCATTCCTAAAACTCTGATTCTCTCAACAAGACTTCCTCCTGGACTTGCAAGATAGGCAGGGTCCCTTCTAAGAGGCCAGGTAGGTAGGAAAATGTCCAGAGCTTTGATCATTACATGAAGACATACTGTCTTTCAGGTTCTTTCCAACTTGTTTACAACTTCCTCACCACCCCATACCATCATTCTCCCTCTCCTAGGGACAGTAAAAACCCACCCAAGAAGCTGACTCTGTCCAGTTGGCAGTGCCTGTTCATCCACTGGGCCAGGTCCTGACTCCTGGATAGAGGCCCAGGGCCCAGCTCACACCATGGTAACAGGGATCCAGTTCTAGTGCCCCTGTCCCCATGTTTCTCACCTGTCTCCCCTGTTTCCCTGATAATTTCCTCCCCTCCCAAACCTACTGGCTGGGTACTCCTAGCTGTGGGAACCTCACTGAGACCCTCACATCCACTTTAGCATCCCTCAGCCTCCATTCTGCAACTCTTTCTGAAATCATTGCTTTTTCCCTTCTCCTTCCTCCTGCTACCATGAGCCCAGCACGCTGTCTCTCCCCACACTCCCAATTGCCTTCCTTTTTCCAGCTTCTTATCTAGGCCCACTGGGATATTCAAGTTATCTCCTCCTCCTGAGGTTTCTGCATTCCTTTATTTCCAGTAGCATCTCCCAACATCATCCAAACTCCAGGGTCTGCTGCTAACAAGGCAGTGGATGAGGTGGACCTGGATCCAGCCATGTGAAGTTTTAAAATCACATCTGAGTTAAGATAGAACTACTGGGGGAAACTGGGTGTAGGGTACATATGACTTTGTTGTAGTAATTTTTGAAACGTCTTGTGAATCTATAATCACTTCAAAATAAAAAGTTAAAATCACATCTGACTCAGTCCTGATTTCTGTTTTCTTGCTCTCCGAGTCCTGGTGACCACCTGCCTCTGGCCATATTGCCTGGCTACCTTTAGCAGTCAAAAGATGCAGCTCAGCGCAGAGCATTAACTAGCATGTGTGAGGTCTCGGTTTAATCTCCAGAATCCCTGCCCCCTCAACACATACAGAGGTCTTCTGTTCCATGGGTACCATGATGGAGTTGGGGTGGGTAAAACTCACTTCTGGGTTGGGAATTGAAAATGGATTCTCCCTCCCCTAAGCTCTGGAACAAATTTGTAATAGAAGCTAGGCTGTCCTACCAGGCTTGTATTTCTCTCCCAACAAAACCTGGATTGCATTGGATGTGGAAGGTTGGAGGGACAAGAAGAGGTCTAATAATCGACAGTTAGGTCACGTTATGTCAAATAAGGAACTGCTACTCCTCTTGGGAGTAGAAGGGCTGTATACTAGTGATGTGTGAGCACAGTAAGTAAACATTTAAGCTACCACATCTGGCTTATCTCATCTCCAAGTATACTCCTCATCCTGTTGTTTGAGGTGGAGGGGAGTGCTAACTTATGGCTGGTAGTCATGAGGCTAGACAGGGTGAAGGGTGGATGGCTAAACCCTGTCTCCTTGGGTTCTCTCTTTTCCCCATCTCCACCAGTGGAACAATTGGTCCCTCACCCTCGTTAGACTGAACTCATTAGCTGCTGCACACACAGATGTTTATTGCTTCCCAAGCTCCATGGTGTTAATGATGCAGGGTCAGGGAGCAGCAGGCTAAGAAGATGCGTCTCTCTACTTGGAGGTCTTCTTATCATAGGTGCCAGCACCCTTGTAGCCACTCACATAGCCCGAGTTGTCAGTCGTCTCTTCCCTTCCTGCGATGCCCTTGCCCTTGCCACTTTCATCAAAGCGCTCCTTGTGGGTGCCGGTGTACTTGCTGGTGTCAGTCAGACGGTTTACTGCACCCACCGCTGTTGCCTTCTGCAAGCCAGAGGATGGATTTGAGCCTGCTTTCTCCCCTGCACTGTCACAGCCCTGCCCTAAAGATGGCCTCAGAACCTCAGAACAAGTGCTCACAGCTCTTGCTCTGCCTTTGGCATGGTGCTGCTTCCTCATGGCCCAGATGCAGCTGTAGGCAGGAGCTCTGGCAAGAGCCATCCACTCCTATGGCAGGATGAATCTGGTATGGGAGCACTGGTGGTGTGTGGGTAGGGAAGGTGGATGCTTCTGTTTCCTGAGGAGCTATTCTAACCAGGCTGCTGCCAGAGAACTTTAGCCTCAGACCCAATGTGCAGAGTAGAAAAAGCTTTTTGTATACAGGGGACAATTAAGTGAAAGGGTAGCTGACAGGTGAGAGAGGTCTCAGTCTTTTGTTTTGTTTTGTTTTGTTTTTGGTACTAGGGATTGAACCCCAGGGGTGCTTTATCACTGAGTCACATCCCCAGTCCTTTTAATTTTTTATTTTGAGACAGGGTCTTCCTAAATTGCTGAATGTCTTGCAGTTCCTGAGGCTGGCCTTGAATTTGTGATCCTCCTGCCTCAGCGTCCCTAGTGGCTGGGATTATAGGGATTCTCCACACCAAGTCTGGCAGGAGGTCTCAAATGAAACCTTAAATAAGAACACGAGGACTGAGGATCAAGTTCCAAGTCTTCTGTGCTAATGTCCCCCAAAAGGCACAAAGCCCTCCATGCCTGGCTCAGATATTGGAGACTTGGGAATGATTCTAAATTCTACTACTAAAATAACTATACTTCAAGAAGAAAGGGACCAGGGGTGGAAGATGGTAAGGGAGTGGGGAAGTGCTTGGGAGAGATACTGGACAAATTATACTATTATATTGTGTGCATGTATGAATATGTAACAACAAACCTCATCATTATGTACAACTATAATGCACCAATAAAAATATGGAAAAAAAACTACATTGCAGTCAGGGGTGTAGCTCAGCCCCAACCCCAAATTGTTATGCACTGTGGGTAAGTTACTTCCCTTCTCTGGGCCATTTTCCTTACCTCTGAAATGACTACCTGTTCTCAAAAATCTGTTCTAATACCAACAGTGCACCCCAGACTTTACACTCTGTTAGCAGGATTCAGGACACTGGTGGTGGGAGGGGAGACTAGAGCAGGAGGCATTTAGGGAAGCAGAGGGCTATGAATGAAGAACACCACTCACAGTAATGCCAGTGGTGGCGGGGTCCTTGCCCTCCATGAGTTTACAAACATTCTCCAGGGCTTCATCAGGGCTCTTTCCCTTGAACCGCTTCTGACCCAGTTCCTTCATTGCCTCTTGGAACTGTGGAAATGTGATGGTTCGGGCATTCTTGGCCCTGGTGAGTCAGACAGAAATCCAGAAACTTTGAATATGAATTTTTTACCTTCCAAGGTCCAACTTTTCCCTTACTTGGACTTTGCTTCTTTTGTCTTATCACCAAATGGCCTGAGAACCAGAGAATAGCCTGGGCCAGTGCCCCCCACCCCAGGTGCTTGGTAGGCACAGTACCAATGCTCTGCCACATGGACACCTCCGTGGCCAGCTGCCTTGCTGCTGCTATCCCACCCTGTCTCCTTACTTCACTTTACTGAACATGATGTCCACGTCAGTGGAAGTGACTATCTTGCCATCCATGATGCCACAGTCTTTGCATAACTTGGAGAAATTCTTGTTATTCATTTCAGTGCCACTGCTTGATGACTCGCCAAAGACAGCAAATTTCTGGAACGTTTTCTCTGCTTCTGATGCCATGGGCAGCTGAAGGTGGGGGAGGGCAGCAGGGAACCTTGGGGGTGAGGGAACAGGGGAAGGGAGGACTGAGGAGTAATGAATATGGGGTTAACATACGCCAGCCACAGGAACAAGTCCCCTCTTCCCTCCTGTTCTCTCCCGGCATCCCCTTTCCCATCCTATATCCCCTTCCCAGCACTTGGAATATTCCATAAGTAATACTCTCCTTTCCCACCACTTTTGTGTACCTGAAAGTGCCTACTGGCACACTGACCCTTCCCAGCCTTCTAAGCAAGTGTGTGCAGATATGTGGGAGCTAGGGAACTGGGGAGCCCATGGCATTCAGGAGCCAGAAAGGGGTGGGGAAGAAAGCATCTATGACCTCAGTGGTTATGTGACATCACTACTTGTTCGAGCTGTACCCCTGTTTTAGGAGGAGGAGGGGGTTTTTGGTCTCTCTACCTTGCATGCTGAACTGAGCAAACTGCCAACCTTTTGTCCTCTTCAGATCTTCAATCTTCCTAATCATTTCAGCCCAGTTTACCAATCTTCTGGGTCCTTCAAAGTGCCTGGGTGCTTTGCCCCACAACAAAAAGCTGAGGAGAGGTGTCTGAGCTCTTTCTGGCTGCTATAACTAAATATCATATATTAGTTGTTTATAAACAGCAGAGATTTACTTCTGGAGGCCAGGAAGTCTAAGGTCAAGGCATCAGCAGACGGTGAGGGCTTCTTTCTGGCTCATAGATGGTGCCATCTTCTGTGTCCTGCACGGTGGGGTGAAGGAGCAAAAGAGCTCCTTTGGGCCTGTTTATAAAGCCTCTGCCCTTATGAAACTTAATCATGACTGCCCAAAGGCTCCACCTCCTAATATTATCACTTTGGGAGCTTGGATTTTAATATGTGAAGTTTGGAGGGACACAAACATTCAGACAGTAGCAGCTCGGATAAAGGAAAACACGTTGACTTCAGTCCAACTTTGCCTTCCTATTTGGTCTCCAGGCACCCCGTGTAGTAGTGAGCATAGAGAATCCCACCAGCTTTGGCAGATCAACCTCAACCTTAGTTTTAAAGGGCTTGGGTGTTGGACCCAACAGGGAGAGAGCAGGGGTCTTGAACTGTGATAGGTGTGGGCGTGTCTCGAATCTCCCACTTGAGAGAAGTGGGAAACAACTCTTTAGGACCTATTCTCTAAACAATTGATCTTATCTATACATAATTTCCCTAACTTTTCTGTATTTATGACTTCTCTCCATCACTGGATTAGAAACTTCTAAGGAGGGTGTGACCAATCTTTGAATTTCATCTATGCAGTAGGGGCATGTAGCAGGTGCTTAAAACTGTTGTTAGTTGAAGGTATAGTTTGAATCTGCTTCTGGCCTGTAGGAAAGAAGTTACAGAGAGAGAAAGAGATTGTCTTCTTTGGGACACTTGATACCCATGTCTGTCTCTGAGCTGTCCAAACAGGAAAGAACCCTATTTGAAGGCCTTACTTCTGCCTGCAGCAGGCTGTGTGGGACCCCTAGGCCTAGGAAGCAAACAGATCTCAGTGGAAATTTCCCACCTCCTGCTTGGCCCAAGCCCCTGAGTAGGCCCCTTATCAGGTTCCCCCTGAGTCATCCTGACCCAGGGACGAATTTAGATGCTGGAACCTTCAGGTCTTTCCCTCCCCCATTCCAAGTAAGCCGACTTTAGACAAATCAAAGAAAACTGCAGGCAAAAGTTCTTACTCTAGATTCTCTTTCTCCTGAAGTTCCACCAGTGCTGCTGAGATCTCTCTCTCTCCTGTCCCATGCATCTGTAGCTATGACCCTAATTTCAGCAGACTCTTGTGTGTCTAGGACAGTGTTAAACAGCATCCAGAGACATGAGGGGGCTGGGCAGGGAGCCAGGGTGCCAAGCTTCTATGAACAGTTTCTATGGAAAAAGTTATGAAGACAGTGTGAGAAGAAAACAGGAAAACAGGGTCTCCAAATTGGGGGACATAGGAGCCTCTTGGATTTTGGGTATTGAAGGCTGGGTTTGAGCCCAACCAATTCTCTTATTTTGGGTCCCCTCCTCCCTCTTGGCCTCTCTTTCTTTCCAATAGACCTGCCAAGTGGGGATGAAAGGGGCATTGATGTTCCTTGGATGGGAGGGGGTTGCTGGTGGTGAGGGTGGTGGTGGGAGAGTGGTTCCCAAGCAGGAGGGGGAAGGCAGTTTAGGGGTCTTGGGGGGGCAGTCTGTGCTGGTGTTGCAATTGGCAGCTCGAGTTCCATTGGCCATTGTTTCCAACTGGCCTGGTGCCCAGCCCCCGAAATGGCAACTCAGGAACCAGGCTGAAGGGGGTGGGGTGGTGATGATCCTGGGAGGGGGGTTAGCTAGAAGGGGGGCAGGTGGGGAGAAATTCAATCTGGTTTCCTTTTGCATATGACAACTTTGAATTCCCTTGACCACGTCAACTATCCCATTCCAGGGGGCCTTCCTCTGAGGGGCATAGGGAGGGTCTCTCTATTGAGTGTATGTGTATGAAAGCCTAGGGTGACAAACTCACCCAGGCACAGAGAGACAAGGCAGCCCCTCAGACACCATCTTATAGGCATTGCGATTTAGCCTAGCCGGTCTAAGCTGGTCTCACCCTCCTTTGCTGGACTGGGAGGGGTTAGCGCTGAAGCCACAGGGTCTCTTGGGTCCCAGCCCGGGACACTGCGTCCTCCCCAAACCCCCACTCCACCCCCTCAGGGTTAACTCCGCCTCCGCGCCTGTTTACCCTGGAGTCAGAACCCTTGGGGGTCCCCGGCCCCTCCTTCACAACCCCCCCTGTTGGGGCCTTGACCCGGGAGTCCCCGTTGGCCATCCTCTCCCCCCTCCTGTGATGGCCCTATTTATAGCGGCCCCCTGCATTCCCCGCCCCCGCTACTTGTTGTCCAACTTCTCACCGAGCAGCGGGAGAGCGGGCGTCGGGACGCAGCAGAGAAGAGGTACTAAAGATCTTGGGCACCCGGGAGTTGGAATCCCCCGCACCCTCCACGCCCCCAACCCAGCTCCCTGGCACACCTGCCCCTCCTAGCCTGCGAGACTCCAGCTTGTTCAGCGGCTGACCTCGCCACCTCCCCCCTTCCTTAACCTAGCTGTTTTCAGGGGGCGGAAGTTGAAAATTTGGGCTGTCAGTGCCTTGTAGATCTCCCTCCGCCCATACCCACCACTGCGGCTAGGGGCGAAGGGGGCCGGGGTACCACAGGCTGATCCAGGCCACCGGTGGAGGCGGTGTTGAGGGCGGGCGTGGGGATCCTTTGCAGGGTTAGGGGGCCCCACGCTGTCCCGTTGAGGGGGATGTTGTGGGGAGTGCAAGTGGAGACTGGATGCTTCTAGCACTTTGCTTTCCTTGGAGTCCCTCTCCTGCCGCGGTACCGGCCCTCCCCGAGCGGCGGACCGCCTGGGGCGGGGTAAAGGGGGGTGTGTTTACTGGGGGTCGGGGCGGATCTGCTGGGATCCGTCGGCCGTGGGCGGGCTGGGGCGGGCCGAGGGCGGGTCTGCGGGAAGCTTGAGCCTGGGCGGGCCCGAGTCAAAGGCAAGTGAAGGTGGAAGCGGCCGCGGCGGCAGCAGGTAGGGGGAGGGGCTGGCGAGGGCCGCCGGGCCGGGAAGGCGCTGCTGGCTGGCGCGGTGGGCGGTTTGATCCCAGTCTCTTGACGCTGAGGGCTCCGGGGAAGGGGCCCGCAAGGAGGGGGCGCTCGGCCCCTGCGCACAAAGGCTTTTTTGAGAGCGGCCGGGCGTGTTTGGGGTGTTTCTGCGAGATCGCGTCCAGGGTCCCGGGTTCTTCGCGCACGCAGCTCAAACGTGTAGATCTCCACGCGGACTGGCAGCGTAGGAACAGGCTCCGGGTGCTGGGCCGGCCAGTGCCGAAAATCCTACCCATCCCTTCCCAGCTGGCGCTTGCCCTGGCTGGCCGTCGGGGAAGGCTGGGAGATTTTGGGGCCGCCCTCCCCAGGCTTCCCTTCTCCGCTTGTAGTACCTACACAGAAGCCGGGTGGAGGAGAGAAGCGAAGGCTTGAGGCTTTTTTTTTTTTTTTTAAACGGTGGAAGGAAACCACCTTAAACGAGAGGTCTCAGACACCTTGGGCAGGGGCCCCCTAGTACCCTCTTTCAGTTTACAGAAAGGAGATTTGAGTAGTAACTGACTGGGCCAAGGTCACACTGTAGTGGCAGAGCCATTGTTAGAATCCAGAGGTTCTGACAGTCAGGCTCTTTCCTCCTCCACATCAGCACTTGCTTCTCGCCATCCCCCCACCCCACCCCCGCACCCCAGCCTGGACGGATGCCTGCTCAGTGCTGCCCCGCAGGTCCCTCCAGCTAGTATTGATTGAAGTCTAGAGAGGACGCGCTCTCTGGACTCAGGGGTGGAGACTGGGGAGGGTTAGTGACCTGGGAGTCTGGGTCTTGGCTGATGCTTCCTGTCCCTAAAAAACCCAGGGTCTGTCTCCCATGTCATTCATCTCCTTACTGTGTTTTCTCAGACCCCAGAGTCAGAAGGAGTGAGAACCCTGACCCCTAATCCCAATGCTTCCATCCCATAAGAGCCCAGTAAGCGACCCCACCTAGAGGCTTCAGGCTCCTTCTTCTCAGGTCTGCACCGGTGCTCTGTCTCTCCGTGGCCCCTCTGATATTTAATGTGTGCTATTTTATTTGCAGTCAGGAGGGAGTCGAGTCTTGGGACAAAGGGAAGCATGGTTTGGGTTGGATACTCAGGTCCCTGTGCTGTATTGCCCCTTCCCCAGTTGGTCATTGCTCTGGCCATTTTTAGCCCCCTTTCCTTTTAGCTGCTGACCTTGGAGCTTTAGTTGAAGGTCACAGTACACTGTGAACTCTCATCACCCTATCCCTTTGTACCTTTAGAATACCTAGTCACTGAGCCACGGGTTTCACCCTCTACCTAACTGAGAGTGTGGGGTGTCCCCTAAATATAGCTTGGGAAACCAGAGCCACATTGCTGCTCTACTCTGGTATTTCTGTACAGGATAGGGGAGGGGTGGGGTCTGGAGGTGCGTGTGTTGAGGGGCAGCAGTAGGATTGGCAGTATGAAGAGAAGTGGTGTCCTGATTCCTCTTCTGCACCCCCTTCTCTCAGGTGACCCGGAAATGGAGCTGAGGCAAGAAAGGTCCTCTGAGTGTCCTGGAGTAGTCTTCAACTCCTGGGTCCCTCTGTAGCCTGTATTGCCCAGTGCTGAGAGGGGGAAGAGGGTGTTTGAAGAGATGTCCAGCTGAGGAAGCAACCCCCCTATCTTGTTTCCTCACCCTGCCAGGCCACCATGGCGGAGCTGCAGGAGGTGCAGATCACAGAGGAGAAGCCGCTCTTGCCAGGACAGACCCCTGAGGCAGCCAAGGTTACTGGAGACCCCCTGGCTTCCCTGCCCAAATCCCAGCCCTTTAAGCATTCTCCTTGCCTTCTGGCTTCCAAGCCCATGGCTCTCATTCTACTGCACACCCCTGCCATCTCCACCTCCACAGTCTCTGTCTCAACCATGCAGTTGGGAGCCAGACTCTTGTCACTACACTAACCATCTTCTCCTGTCTCTTCTTGTCAATCTTTCTGTCTTTGGACTCTGTTGTTCTCACCTTACCTATCTCTGTGTGTGTCACTCCATCTGATTTGTCATGTTTATGTGTATCTGTGTGTTATCTGTGTGCGTGTCTCTCCAGGAGGCTGAGTTAGCTGCCCGAATCCTCCTGGACCCGGGACAGGTAACAGTATGGGAGCAGTCCCAGGGTGGGAAGAGGGGCTGTCCTCTCCCCCAGCATCTAGAGAGGGTCCCTACCTGGCTTGCTTTCTTCACTTAAGTTCCGTTCCCCAGCTCTCCCTCCCCTTCCTCCATCCTCCCTTCTCGGAGTTTCTTGATGCCCAGTCATTGTTTTCTATCCTCAAACCCATCTCCACTGTCATGTTGTCCTAAATTTTTACTGATCCTGTTTTTAATTTTGTAGTTTTCTCTTTGCCACCTCCCACCCCCATCGTTTTGCATAGCTCCTCTGGCCCCTTTTCTTAGCTTGACTCCTCCCTGATGGCGAATTGTTTTCCTACAGACTCACTCTGTGGAGACACCTTATGGCTCTGTCACTTTTACTGTCTATGGCACCCCTAAACCCAAACGCCCAGCGATATTCACCTACCACGATGTGGGACTCAACTGTAAGGACCTTCATTTTCTCCTCCCACTCCTTTCTGGGAAGAGGCTGGGGGGCAGGGTACAATCGTAGGGGAAGAGTCAGTGTGGGCAGGCAGGGAGCCCAGTGGCTTGTCAAGGAGAAGTTCTCTCTGCTGATTGTGGAATCAAAGCAAGAGGGTGGGTGGGTTCTGATGTGGGGATACTTTCCCCTGTCTGATTTTCTTGTTGGGGTGATGTGGATTCTCTTTAGATAAATCTTGCTTCCAGCCGCTGTTTCAATTTGGGGATATGCAGGAAATCATTCAAAACTTCGTGCGGGTTCATGTTGATGCCCCTGGAATGGAAGAGGGGGCTCCTGTGTTCCCTTTGGGGTGAGAATTAGCCCCTTACCCCTTTACCAGACTGTAAGGCACAGGGCAGGTGTGGGGAAGAGTGGACCAGGGAGGAGGAAGGGAAGTCAGTCATGATTCTGGCAAAGGATAAGAAGGGAACCCTGAGGTAGGGAGTGTGGGCATAGATTGGCCTCTTCCTTAATGTTCCTGTCTTCCCCAGATACCAGTACCCGTCTCTGGACCAGCTTGCAGACATGATCCCTTGCATCCTGCAGTACTTAAAGTGAGAGGCCTGGCCTGGGAACCCCTCCAAACCAGCAAAAAGAGGCCCTTAGCACTCCTGTGTATAGTTCCTTGGCTAAGTTTTACCTTCTGATCTCAATATATTCTTCTTCCTCCACGCCCCACCTTGATTATTGAGAGGACAGTGGCAGGTTTAAAATTGATTAGAGTCAGCAGAATAGCCTTAAAAGATGGAGGAAAGGAGAAGGGTCTGTATTTAGCCCTGCCTCAGGCTGAGGAGGGGCTTCCTCAGATCTAGAAGTTAGAGAGGAAGAGGTGGGGGTGGGGTGACCTAATCCCTGAGGAACCAGATAGACCTGTCTCTTCCCCTCCTACTCTCCCTTCCTTCTTACACACACCTGCTGAACAGGGAGCTCTGTGTATGAGGGAGTGAGAGAAGGAAGAGAATGTCAGTAGGCTTCTTTGGTATGCAGAGGGAGGATCTAACTCCAGGGTTCTATTCTTGGGTTTTCCTGGGCTCCACGGCTCTTGGCAACTCTGGGAACCTCCTTGCCTCTGTTTCCCCCATTCTTCCTGTTGTTCACTATAGTTGTATCTGTTTTCACATCTTGCTAAGTTCCATCCTTCCCATAGAAAGCAGAACAAGTTGAACTAGCTCCTGAGAATGGACAAAGAGCTATGGATGGGTGTTTCATCTCAAGGTATTAGCTCTCCCAGAGGAAGCCAGGGCTAGGCTTCAGATATCTACACTGGCTTCCAGTGCCAGCCCTTAGTTCCTTAGCACCTTCCTTTATATCCCCCAAAGGACGGTCCCTTGCTGTCCTCCTTTGTGCCTCTGACCTCAGGAAGGAGGGTGAAGAATTTGAGGAGACTGAGCTCTGATAGGTTTCAGACATCAGAAGCCCATAGACATACATTTCTTTTTTTATAGTTTCTCTACAATAATTGGAGTTGGTGTTGGAGCTGGAGCCTACATCCTGTCACGATATGCTGTAAGAAATAAAAACTTCCAGATGGGGAAAAGGAGGGTCCTGACTGATTAGGAGAATATTGCTTATTAGTGTGTGTTCACTAGAAGAAGTGGGGATAAGGGTGGGGAGTCAGGCCCTATGGGAACCTCAGTGGGAAAGGGATAAGGCCATGCTTTGTTTCTGATTCCCTTCCTTCTGCTGCCCCTCAGCTTACCCACCCGGACACAGTTGAAGGTCTTGTTCTCATCAACATTGATCCCAATGCCAAAGGTTGGATGGATTGGGCAGCGCACAAGGTTTGGAGGGCCTCTGTACGGACATCTAGGGTGGGGGTTTCCCTTGTATGGGTCCAGCTCTACAGTGTAACCATGTGGACTCAAGCTTCACATAGAGGGTGATAGAGTAGGGAAGTGAAGCTGTGTCACTTTGCCTGGTCTCTTCTCTCCATAATGTCCTGAACTCTTTCCTCTGCTTTTTCCTCATAGTTAACGGGCCTCACCTCTTCCATTCCGGAGATGATCCTTGGGCATCTTTTCAGCCAGGTAGGTTGGTTGTAGAAGATGGAGGAAGTAAGGGGGACCAGCAGGGACTTGAATGCTTGGGGTGACTTCTTTAGCTGGGACATGATCTGGTGAGAGAAGAAGGCTTGCTTCTTCTTATGCAATGATTGCTGACGTTTCTTTTCATCCCTAATGTATTTTCCTTTTGCTCATTTTAGGAAGAGCTGTCTGGAAATTCTGAGTTGATACAGAAGTATAGAAATATCATTACACATGCACCCAACTTGGAGAACATTGAACTTTACTGGAACAGCTACAACAAGTGGGTGGGCTGTGTGTGCGTGCATGTAAGAGAAATGCAGAAGTGGTGCCTGGGGGTCATGGGAGGCACAGAGGAGACAGGGGAGTCTGAGAAGCAGTGGAGGAGGAGGATAGGGTTTGATGAGTAGCTCGAGCAGCCCAGGACTGACCCAGAAGGAAGAATTGTAAGGCACTGTTCCCTTTCTCTTGTTTATCTCCCTTGGATTTTTGGATTTCCGGAGGTAAGATGATCTCTTGTTCTTATGCTCTTCTTATTCCTGCTTTGCTGCTCTCTGATCAGGGCTATAGGGCATAAGTGACTGTAGCAGTTCTGCTTGGGATCTGCCTGCTATCTCCTCCATTGGTTTCTACTTTAAATGACCAGTATTTGATCATAAAGAAGGAAGATAGCTTCCTCACAGGGTTGAATCTGCATGGATAGCATTGCTTGTCTAAAATTTCTACTCTTTGAACTCCTTTCTAGCCGCCGAGACCTGAACTTTGAGCGTGGTGGTGAAATCACTCTCAAGTAAGACTTTTAGAGATAAGGCTTTGTGTCTCTCCCTCGATCTTCCCTTAGTGTTTATATACCTTAAGCAGAGTCTTTGTCAGGGCATTTTCCTGTCACCTCTCATCCCATTCTATTTAGAAAATCCCCTCCCATTAGGTTTCTCCTTTTGAGTCCTCTTGGTGGCGTTTGCAGAGGGAAAGAAGACTGGTTCCTCTCTGGAGCCAGACATTTTTCGTGCTGCTGTGCACGAGGTGGGTAAAGGAATGTTAGGGGCTCACTGCCTTCTCCCCAATACTGTGCCTCTAGGTGCCCTGTGATGCTGGTGGTAGGAGACCAAGCACCCCATGAAGATGCAGTGGTCAGTAGGAAATTTTGGGGTAATGAGGAAGGGTTGGGTCTGAAGTGGCAAAATATTTGGGACAGGGAGATCAACTGTGGGCATTAAGAAGAATTAGATTGGGAGCTGTGGTGGCAGCTCAGTGGTTACAATGCTTGCCTGGCATGCATAGGGACTCTTGTTTGAACCCCAGCACCACATATACAACAAAGTGTTGGTGCAACGAAAGCCACGTAAAAAACTAAATAAAATTATTTTCTCTCTCGAAAAAAAAAAAAGAAGATAAAGAAGAATTAGATTCTTTGCTGAGTATGGTGGTATATGCCTGTAATCCCAGCAACTTGGGAGTTGAGGCAGGAGGATCACAAGTTCAAGGCCAGCTTCAGCATCTTCGTGCGCCCTCAGCAACTTAGCAAGATTCTGCCTCAAAAATAAAAAATAAAAAGTACTGGGGGTGTAGCTCAGTGGTAAAGTGTCCTTGGATTCAATCCTCAGTATCTAGAAAAAGAAAAGGGATGTTAGAAAATAAAGAATTTGATTCCTGGCAAGGAGTCACTGTTTTTTTCTGACAGAAAAGGACTGGGGTTAGGGTCCCTTGAAGGGAAGGGACCCCAGAGAGTATGATCTCATTCATTCAGCCTTCTATTTACTGCAGGTGGAATGTAACTCAAAACTGGACCCCACCCAGACCTCGTTCCTCAAGGTAATTCTACTCCAAGCCCAGTTTGATTTCTGGCCCCCTATCTAAATTCAGCTTCTAAGCCTTCTTGGTTCTTCTGCATGGAAACAAGTGGGGTGAATGAAGACTAAAACAAAGGGGCTGGAGTAAGGAAGCTGGGAAAAAGAGACCCTTTTCTATATCTCTGTGTGGATCATTTGATTTATATATATATATATCATTTTTCTGGGTGGCTTTCTCCTGAGCAGATGGCGGACTCTGGAGGTCAGCCCCAGCTGACTCAGGTGAGTACCCTGCTGTCCATGAGATGGGGAAGAAGGGTAGGACATTAGTGGCTCTCCCATTTTTACGACCTTGGGGTCCAGCTTGCCTTTAACCTCACCTCACTGCTTCCCTCTCCTCTTCTTATTTCCACAGCCAGGCAAGCTGACCGAGGCCTTTAAGTACTTCCTGCAAGGCATGGGCTACAGTGAGTGTGGGGAGAGAGACTATCATGAGGATAAGGGAAGGGATGGACACCGAGAGAGTGGAACCATTTTAGTTAATTCCTGGATTCACTGCCATCTGCCGTCAGGCTTATTGACTTCCCAAACCCAGTTATAACTCTGCTCTCCACACTAACATCCCACACTGAGTTGCCAGCCTCTCTTCCCCAATCTTTTCTGATTCCTTCTTATCTTTCTGTCTCCACAGTGGCCTCATCTTGCATGACTCGCCTCTCCCGGTCTCGCACAGCCTCTCTGACCAGTGCAGCATCCATTGATGGCCGGTCCCGCTCCCGCACCCTGTCCCAGAGCAGCGAGTCCGGGACTCTCCCTTCAGGCACCCCAGGGCACACCATGGAGGTCTCCTGTTGAATGACCTTTGTTGCCCTGGTGTGGGACCCAGCCCTTACCTCCCACAGCACTAACCTGGGAGGTGCATGAGGGTTTTGGGCCCAGTAAGCAAGGGAACTGGACAAATCACCTTGGGCAGATGACCTTGATCTTTAATTGCTACCCTAATCTAGACCTTTAACCTGTGATTCCCCCAGCTCCTGGGAGAGGTGCCTAATATCTCTTACGGACCCAGACCCCTAAGTTATCCCCTCTCCCATTTTGCTGTTACGGAGAAGGCATGCATCCTCTCTCTCTGATCTAGTTGTCTGTATGAGAGGGATAAGAGGCTGTTGTAGTTGTCATGGTGCCTCCATCAGACTCTCCCTACTTACCCTATATTTGCAAGGGCAGGGGATTTGGGGTTGGGGCTCCATTCACCAAAGCTGATATGGTTTCTTATTAACTCCTCAGGTCCCTGAAGGGAATGGGCCTAAATGAATGTGTGTCAGGGGAGGCTAGCTGGTGGGTTAGTCTTCAGAATGAGATAAAATGTCCAGCGTATAAAAAGGAAGTTGGAATGGGAGATGGTGGGCAGTGGATCAGTGTGGTGGAAGGACTATAGCTGGGGCAATGGGAAGGGGTCTGGGGCCATTTGGCTGCACTAACTTTGGTAGCTGTCAGTGTGTATCTAGAGTGGGATGGGGGAGGAAGCCAAGCTAGAGCCAGGATGCTTGGGGCTTGGCAGAGGGGTGGGAAGGGCTATGCTGGGGCTCTGACCCCACTGTGTTGTGTGTGGAGGGTGGCCTCCTGTCTCCCACAACTTCTGCTGTGACAATAAACTGTAGAGAAATTTGAGCAGCATTATTGTTCTGGGTCTACCCTGCATCATGCTCCTTGTTCTATCCACCTCTTGCCAGACTCTCAGATTCTCTTCTTAAAGTGACAAATCATGGGAGAGGACTTCTGTAGCAAAAACACTTCACAAAATATGACTATATGAGAACTGGCCCCTGTTCATGTAGAATGGTATTGTTTTCCCTATAGTATTTTTAAGTTTGTGAGAAAGAAACTACTTAGATCTCAAAAGATTGCCTTTTTAGTTGTGGATCATCGAGAAAGGGCATAGAATTTCAGAGATGCCATCAACATCACGATCTTTGAGAAAGAGAGAAAGCTGACTGAAATGCCTAAGGATGTCTTGTGGTCCACCTTCCTGCAGGATCCTCTGTAGAGGTCATCCAGATTCCTGTATAAATGGTTCAATATAATCAGTAGACCAAGACTAATGAAGTTACTATAAGGCTTGGGCTGTTCATAGTTCATCTCATTCTGAAGATTTTCAGGAGGATTCAGCAAGGGGGGGGGTTTCTCTTGGGAATTCCTCTATCTCCATTCAATACAAGGGATTTGGGAGCTACTTAGACTATATCTGTGATTCTCTAAGAAGCTTTTTAGCAAATATGAACACTCATCTAGGAATTTACATATCTTGCTGCTTTTGCAGGCTGATGCTTGAGCTCAAGAAGTAAAAACACAAAGGTACTTTATAGCATTATTGGTAGGGTACTGTGGATGGAATACTACAAGGTCATCATGAGCTTGTTTTGTAGAAACCCCTTGGGCAGTTGTACACTTTTGTCAATGAAACTGAACTGAGGATTGATACAACTTAATGTCTAGTGCTGACACACTGATAGGGAAGTGAAACACACAGTATGTCCTTGTTTTTTATATTAATTTTTAGTGGTGGTATTGAACCTATACATGCTAGGCAAATGCTCTACCTCTGAGCTAAACCCCCAGGCCCTGAATCCGTTTTAAATGTGGTAGGCCAGGTCAGAATTTGGGCAAGGTTAAGGAGCAAATTATTGGATGACCACACTTAGGGCAGGCAGCAAAGAATGCTCAAATTACACACCAAAGAAGATAGCACAATTGGAATCATTGGGGTCAACTAACTCCCAGGTAAAATGTGGAAAAGGCAAAGAACTGGTGCTTGCATCAGCCTTTACTGGCAATTGGTGCTACAGGGCATTATGGAAGGTTTTTTCTGCATATTCACCTGCATAGTTAACAGTGTTAGCAGGAAAATCTTCAGAAATGGAAGCATATTGCATTTATGGGTACATCTGTATGTCTGTGTAGTGTGTGTATCCTGTAGGTGTGTGTATGAAATGGGTGGTGGCTGTGTATGTCTCTCTGCCCAAGAAATATACGAGGTAGAAGGAGAAGATGCTCTGCCAGTAGTTATGGAGAGGGGGATTTGCTGTCCTTGACTGACCTCCCTCCTTTGTTGGTCCTAGACATTCTAGTCTAGCCCATGGAGACACAGTGCCCCCCTGTGTTGAGCATGGTTCTTTTTGTGTGTGTGTGTGTGTGTGTGGTACTGGGGATTGAACCTGGGGTGCTTAACCACTGAACCACATCCCTTTGTATTTTTTGAGACAGGTCCATGCTGAGTCGCTTAGGGCCTTGCTAAGTTGCTGAGGTTGACTTTGAACTTGTTATCTGCCTACCTTAGCCTCCCAAATTGCTGGAATCATAGGGATGCACTACCACACCCAACTGATGTGGTTCTTAATAACTTTCCCCAGTTCTCAGGTCCTTTCGTAAGTATCCTTGTCTTATAGTTTCATTGTTTTTGATAGTTCTTCCCAGTAGCTATATAGAGTCCTGATACCATGGCCTGCTGATTGTATCTGTTTTCAAGGTCAGAGCTGAGAGGCCTGGCAGGTGTGTGTGTGCATGCACACACATGCTTGTGTGTGACTTGATAGAAGCTAAACCATAAACATCCTATCTTTTCCCTCTGCTTGAGGCTTAGAACTCCTGTTTATCTCTTCCTTTCATTCAAGGAATGTACTTCCTAGTCTTTACAATCAACAGAACTAAAAAAAAAAAAAAAATTCAATGGGAATGAGAATAAAACTAGAAGAATATAGTAAAAAGGCCCTTATGGTCTTAGCTTGAAAATTTTGGATCTCAAAAGAGAACTTCAAGGGTAAGCCTCTGAAGCTGCAGCCATGAACTGCATAGCAATGGTTGGGTCAACAATGGAGCATATGTACTACAATACCCCTGTAATATTCTATTGCTCAGTGACAATATATAGCTTTCTTTGTTTGTATAAGTATACTCAGTGATGTTCACACATTGACAAAGTCACCTCATGAGGCATTTCTCAGAACCTGTCATGAAGCAGGGTATGTCTACCCATAAAATGGTGAAACTTGAGTAGCAGGGATGGATATTAAACACTGGAGAGTCCTCTAATGGTTAGGAAAAATGTTGGAGCGGGAGACACCACATTTCGAGGGAGATTTTAGAACTAGCTGGAAAACGAGAGCCAGTTCTGACTGGCGGCCAGGGCTGTGATGAGGATAAACGATGTCCAGAGCAATGTAATTTATTTGCATCCTTTCTCTTCACTAACCTCAGAATTTTCCCCAAATTGGATAAATATATAATAAAAGCATAATGCATTCGGTATTTGACATCCAACAAATCTAAAGACAGTAACTTAGAATATAATTAAAAGTTAAAAAAATAATCTGTGACTGACAGTTTTTAAGCATCCCCAAGATGAGTGCTTAGGATGTAATCCAATCCCTCTCTGTACCCCTGTTGCTGCACCTTTGCTAGTGGCAGCAGACTCCCTGCTCAGGTCCATGGGGGAACGTGAGAGTGTCTGGACGGTTGCCACACTCACAAATACCAACCCACTCAAGTTCTGGCAGCTGTTCTTTATACTTCATCAGATCAGAGCCAGGAGCAAGGGACTACTTCCTGCAGTGGGGGAAGCAAGGCACTCCAAAGTTGTCCCTCAGGGAAGGAGCCAACTGGCACAAATTGCCTACGGGAGTTAGCCTGGAGCTATTTTTTTGTTTCTGAATGTGTCTTATCCCCATATATTGATTTCCGACTTTCTACCCTGTTCCAGCATATCCCCTAAACTTTGTTGTCTCTTGGATGCTATTCCCATCTCTCCTTATTCATAAATTGTCATCCTACAACTGCAATATCTAAACCAAACCCTCATCTTGAAAGCAAACGCAATGTAGGGAGTTCCAAAGGGCTACTTCAGAGAACAACTTATGGGTGATAAAAATGGAAAGCTGCCTCTAGGAAGGGCATTTGCATGCTTATTTCTTCCCAAGTATATAAAAAATACACGTGTGGGACTGGAGAATGAGGGGTGGGGAAGGGTGACAGATTCAGGAGATGTGAACATTGTCCCACGCAAATTCTCTCCCGATTACTCCAACTAGCTTCCCTCACCCCTTTTTTCAGCCTGCGTATTGTCCCTTATTTATAAAATACATTACATATACTTAATATATATTACATATATATTAAAAATATATAGAAAGAAATAGATCTGGGGAAGAAAGAAAGTATTGATGGTTGAATGCAGAGGAGGCTAAAGAGGAAACCAAGGATCCTGGGATGGAAAACAGCAAAAAGTGTGTGATCACTTGTGCTTGAAATATCCCAACCTCTGCCTCATTTACCTCAAAAGCTGATAGCATCAGCGATCCAGAAACTTGGGGAAGGGTCCTGATAGTCTAATGTACTTCTTTCTATAGGAATACACATCCTTTGTTTTGGAAATAGCTTCCATAATCACATAATCATTTCTCTCTCAATTCATCCCTACTGAAGCCCTGGCAAGATCACATAGTTGAACACAACAGAGAATATTCTGTTCGTCCCGTTATATCTCTGTATTATGCTTTGCGCCCCATGAGGTTGACCTGTTTGCAATGCACTCACGGATGTTTTTGTCTGGCTTGTCTGCGTTTGCCCGGTCAGACACTGACGTGAGATCAAAAAATAGAAGGCTAGTGAAATTATTTTCCTGGCTTTTTCTTGTTGGGGCCGTGCAGGTTGGTTGTGTCCCTCTACCAAGGCCATATCATTTCTTGCTTTATCCAAATCCTGCCCACACCTTACTAAATACTCCCTTTTTTTCTTTATTTTTTTTTTGGTATCAAGAATGGAACCCAGAGGCGCCTAAATACTGAGCAACATGCCCAGACCTATTTTATTTTTTATTTTTAATTTGAGGCAGAGTCTTGCTAAGTTGCTTATGGCCCTGCAAAATTGTTGAGGCTGACTTTGAACTTGCAATTCTTCTGCTTCAGCCTCCTCAGCCACTGTGATTACAGGTGTACACCACCATGCCCTGCTAAATACTCCGTTGATTAAACTTGTCTGAATTATCCAATGTACTACCATCTGTTTTCTTCTGGAGTCCTAACATGTAGGATGGGAGATGGGACGGCTGGTTAGGTAAGGTCAAGTAGAAGAGAATCTATATATCCAGCGAGCTTTTCTTAGAATTATAGAAACAAGGGTTCGAAGCCCAGAGAGCTAAGTGATCAAAGTAACTATTCTGAATGTCAGTTTCTCTGGACTTACTACAGGATAATATCTACCTGTCAGGGTTGTGAAAGTGAGATAATTATGTGAAAGTAATAGCAGAGTGCCGGGCATGCAGCAGGTGTTCACTATAGAAATTATTTTGTTATTACTATGCCTTAGTCACTGTTCTAAGTATATTATATATTCCTGAACTTAATACTGAAAAGAAGACATAACAGGATGGTGCTTCAGGGAATTTTTTCCCCCTACATTAGACATATGTATCTTCCTCCCTTCCTTCTTGCCTTCCTTCCTTCCTATCCATCCATCCACCTGTTATGTCTGCTATTGTTTTGTTTTGTACTGGGGATTGAAACCAGGGGCACTCTACCACTGAACTATATCCCCAGTCTTTTTATTTTTTATTTTGAGATGGAGTCTCGCTTAGTCGCTGAGGCTGGCTTCCAACTTGTGATCCTCCTGCCTCAGCCTCCTGTGTTACTGGGATTACAGGTGTACACCACCAAACCCGACAATTATGTATGTATTTTTGCCTGAAGCTTGTCTTATCACTGATGCTTGCAAGTTTAAATTGGGTTCGTTAGGAGGCTTGTATTTCTTACTCTGTGTCAAGGGGTGGTAGTGGGGGATGAGATGCAAAGGAGACAAGAGCAAGGCCTTGTCATGTTAAAGCTATTTGAGGTTCTACACTGAAAATCACAAAGTGGCAAACTGGTGAGGGTGAATTAATTCGCAGGACATACCTTTCCTTTCCCCATTTCTCCACTAAGTCTGAGATGGTTCTCCATCTCATGGGTGGGGAGATGGGCAACAGTCATCCTGTTCCTCCTCAATACCATCCATCCTGCTTTTATGTGTGTACTTAGCAGGTTTTTTTTTTTTTTGAGAGAAAGTGAGAATCAGTTTTACTTAGTTTTCATTTTGGCTGTTCCTCTGACACTTTGTCATGTATGCAGTGCTGGGGTTTGAACCTGCATCCCTGCATATGTGAGGCAAGTGCCCAACCTGCTGAGCACTACTCAAGCTCCTCCTTAGCCCTTAGCAGTTTTTAAGGGAAGCAACACATTGTAAGAGTTATTCAAACTGAAGGACAATTGATAGGACAGGCTAAAGGAAAGTCACTAAGTCATGGCAAAGCCAAGTAATCACTGTAGGTATTTATCTGGTATCTTTTTCTCTCTCTAAACACTGCTTTTTAATCCCTCAGACTGAAGCAGCCAGAATAAAAAATTCTCAAAGAACACCAGTAGTGTCCCTGAGGTCATATAGGGCTTAGTGTGAAAAATAGGAGCTTGAAGGAAACAAGCTCTATTTAGCCTGATGATCTCATGAATCTGCTGGGGACATTGGGGCTTATAGTAGGGACCGGAAGTGGGGCAACATGGTTAGTGTAGGAAAAATATCAATCCCCCTGGTTTCTATTTTTAAACCTCTTTCCCTCTAAATGCTGGGAGTGCTGGCTCATTTTCTAGACTCCTGTGGGTAAGGTAGGAGGGGAGTGTTGGAATTTCAGCAATGCTTCCATGTTTGGGTGGAGCCCTGACCTGAAACTTACAGAATGGCTAGGGTCCCTGATTCCAGAAGCAAATACTGCATCCAATACAAATCCCTCCCATTCTGAATTCCACCACTTCCTGTACCAGGCAGCTTTTAGGCAACTGGGAGAAATGAAATACAATATGGCTGAAGGGGAAGGGTAAAAAGGACATTTTATTACACACAGTAGCATAAATGGGACAAGAATCAAAACTGGAGTGATGGCTTTTATACCAATTCTCCAATTAATAGGCACTCAACCTAAACATCCTTTTCTCGGTTCCGAGTGAGAAATGGGATCTTATGTAGGTAAAAGCTGAGGTCCAATCCATGGGACTGCCTAATGGATGTAAGTTAGTCTCAGTGAAGAAAATGTCTGAGATGTCAGAGGGCCAAAGTCACACGAGAGGTGTCTCCTGTGGTAGAGAGGTCCTCCTAGATAGGTCGTTAGAAAAGTCAGAGATCTCTCAAGCCCATAAGGCAATAAAGGCCATGAAGGCAAAACCAGCAGCCACACAGCCCCACTTGGTCAGAGGGGCCTCAGGGGCAGCTAGCTCCCGGGGCAGAATTTCCAGGAAGGTAACATACAGGAATGTGCCAGCTGCCACACCCTCTAATGCAGCCTGGGCTAAGCCTTGTCCCCCTTCTGAATCTCCTCTAGCCACTGTCAGCCCTAGGGCTAGGCCCAAGGGCGACATGAGAGCTAATAACAGTATGGAGAGCACGGCCCATCGTGATCCAGTGCCTGTCTTCACCAGGCGCAGTCCAACACCAAAAACAACAAGCCCCTTATGAGCCAAGACAGCAAGACAGAGCCTTATGGTAGTTGCTACTGTTGGCTGTAGCCCTACAGCGAGACCTTCAAACACGGAATGAAAGGAGAGTGAAAGCAAGAGGACAAGGGCTCGAAGGGGGCCCCGTGAGGGCGAGGGTAGAGGTTCATGGCTGTGTAATCCAAAGATGTGAGTCCCACCCCATTCCTCCTTCTGCTCTGTTGATTCTCCAGCAGCCCCAGGACAGCACTGTAATGCCAGCGACTCCAAAAGGAAGACAGAGAAAAAACCCAGGGAGATGATGAGCTCTCCATAGGGATACTCCACCTAGGGACAGAAAGAAGACTGTGAGACAGGAAGGCAAAGGAGGGGAAGACAGTGTACTGGATGGACATGGGACTGGGAGATTGCAGAGAATGGGGAAATGTGAAAACAGAATGTAAAAGAAGGATATGGGGATGAATTCATGAGTGGACATGCAATAGCAGAGGGGCTAAGGGACATATATCAAGAGGGTTAGAAATATGGGAAGATAATGTGAAGTATGTTGGAGGGTCCAGGGAAAGAAGGAAAAAGTAAAGTAAGAGCTTTTTCTGGGGTTCTATAAACACACAAAAAATGTGGCAGTTCCTCCTTTGCTCTACACTGAGCTGGGGGGAAGGGATTCCTGGTATTCCTCACATATTCTTCTCTAAAGGGTCTGGGTATGAAAGGAATCTCTGGTTCTCCTCACCCTCCTGATAGGTGCTGGTGGGAGATTACTTACATGAGCTGAATCAGTATCATCAGAGGAATTCCCCTTACTTTCTGTCCTGTTCTAGGGAGAAAGAAACAGAAATTAGATGGGGGATGGAGCAGTTCAATGTCCTGTCCTACCCTTTCAGTAATGCTGTTTTCATTAAAGCCCAGTCTGACCCACTTTTATCATGCCGCACAATGTAAGAGCTGTTACCTGTCATCCCACCCACGCCCCTGGCTCCTTCATTCTCCCTCCTTTCTCCTCTTGGTTCTGTTTTTCATTCTGGGCTTACAGACCTGCCACTTGGCATTCGACCGCTCACCTGTACAACGAACTTCTGGATCTCTGATTCAATCCCCTCCAGGGCTTCAGCGGTCATATGCATGAATCCTGCTCCCAGGAAAACACCAGCAGAAACGCAGCCCAGGAGGCTGAGGACCCGGCGGTGACGACCTAACAACAAAGAAGTCACAATTCAGTTGGCAATGGGGGGATAAAGAAAGATGACTGAAGAGCAATAGGCAGCATCCCGTGTCCCTGAGCTTGATGAGAGAACTGGAGCAAGCAGTCAGGATACAGTTGAGGTGAGACTCAGGTAGAGGGGCAAAGATGGGATGGGGCTATACCTGTAGCTACATTAATCTGGAACCACTTGAAGCAGATGGGAATAAGGCCACAGCTCAGAGTGATAGCCAACATGGCAAACAGGCAGCCAATTTTTACTCCCAGTAGTGACTCCATCTCTAGGGTGCAGGACAAGCAGAGGCCTCAGAATAGCAAATGGAGCAGGAGGGGTATCTTAGGTGGTCAAAGTTGGAGTGTCTCCACTTGCCCGAGTTTCAGGAGACTTGTTGATTTTCTTTTGTTCTGGATTGCCTCTGCTTGTGTAGCACAGCAGAGCTGGCTAGGGCCCTGCCCCAGCTACCTGCCCTCCTCCTACGTGGAGGCCCCTCCCCTGACTTACGCCTTCCTCAGCTTCAAAACCAGAAACTCCGGACTCCCTGCCAGGCACAGCTCAGTGCTATCTTCTCCTCTTCAATGCCATGACTAATCCAAGAGCTCTGGGTAGCCTTAGTTCATCTCTGGGGTTGATGTAACCCCAAATAGGACAATGTCTGGTAGTTACTTCCTAGCTATTCTGTGCTGGGGACAATCTGCTCCTGTCTCACTCAGGACATTTGATCTAAGCCTTCCATACCCAGTCCACCCCATCCCAAGTTTTATAGGTTGCTAGGCTGTTATCTGAACCGAACCCTTTCAAAGGGGATTTGGGGCCACCTGGGGTAAAGAGGTGGGGCTGAGAGGTAGTGCTGCTGTCATTCTGTGGGAACTAGTAGGTGAGGGGACTCCCCTTTCCTGTAACTCCAGAAAAATAGCTCCAGGCATGGAAATATCTAGTGAGGAGTGGACATTTCTAGTTTTACAACACTGATACTGCCCTGACTTCTGACTGCCCGTTTCTGTAACCGAGCCTCCATAACAAAATAAATCCTTTCTCTCTTGTGGGAAGACTGAACCATTCACCCTTCTTAAAGTTAAAACAAAACAAAAAACAAGCAGAGCACATTCTTGCTTTCCCCTGGTCAAGGTGACCTACGTCCCTGTTGCTATTCCTATAGGCATAAATTGCTTGCCTTATTTTTGTCACAGAGGGTGATTTACAAGGTTGGTTTGCAGAACCCTAGATTGCTCAATGATCTATCAGATGTCCACTGGTGCCAAGAAGTCTGAAAAACCATGATTTTTACTGGTTTGCGAAACCACAAGTTCCCTCACTAGACTCCTGCTTATATAACTCATAATCATGCTTTTTGGGGTAAGGCAGAGTTGAGGTATGTCCCCTGCCATTTTTGGTGGATCCCCCATTAAATTTTCTCTGCTCCAAGCACCAGTGTTCAGTGATTGACTTCTGTGCACTGGACACACAAATCTGGTTTTGGGATTGGTAATGTTTCTTGACATAAATTGTAGGAGAGGGATTCTTGAGTTTATGGTAAAGTTGCTCTAGCTATGAAAACAGTAAGGTCTAGGGTAAAACAGAAATGTATTTAACCAAATGAAGAAACCTGTCTGGGTACATAGTGGTAGATTATGAAGATGTGGTCCTGATGGGGATCAGTCTTGAGGACAATGTATAGGACAAACTCTAGGGTAGCTGAGGAATCCTGGGAAAGTTGGAAGGGAAAGAGATATATAAGAAATAAAGTAAGGTAGCTGTTGGTTCCCCTAATTCAAGTGGCCCATATAATAATCCTGAAACCAGTTCAGCCAGTTCTCTGAGAGCCAGGGGTGCATTCCCCCATATTCCAGATCATCTTCCTGGGAAGTCCTGGTCTCTAGAAGAAGCAGCAGTAGTCTTTTTTTTTTTTTTTAAAGACAGAGGGACAGTGAAGAGACAGAGAAAGAGAGAAACAGCTTTAGTTTTTCACATGGCCTTAGTTGCTCCAACACTTAGTTGTGTACATGGTGCTGTGATTTGAACCCGTTCCTTGTGCTTGCCAGGCAAGCACCAAAACCACTGAGCCACCACTCCAGCCCCAGCAGCAGTATTCTTACAGAGAAGGGTGAGCTTGAGCTTTGTGTGGGAAGCTTTGCATGGAAAATCTGATTCTCTTCATTATAGGATAGGCCAGGACAAGGAACCCCCCCTATACTTTTAAGAATCACAAAATCCACTTCCATTCTTTAAATTTTTATTATTATTATTAAAACTTTAGGCAAAAGCAGACATACAGGCAAACCGGCACTCTTCCTGGATACCAGGTAGCTTTACCCTTGGCAGGTGTGATGGAAGAAAATAGTTGTTACATGTCCTTGTCAACTCTCAGGGAACTCGCAGGGAGATCTTGAGTAGGTGACAGAGGAAATTCAGATGGAGTGATCACAGGTAAAAGATCTCCCCAGGAGCTGACACGGGCACAACGATACAAATCCCTATTGAATGGAAAAGACATGTCAAAGTGGGCTGCGGATTTTTGCCACATTCCACAAATTTTGATCATATCTCTTATACCTGCCATGCCGGCGGGCTGTGATGACAGCATGCTGCATATGTCCATCTGGACAGCACAGGTGACAGTGCACATGGCGAGGCTTTTTAAGGACAGGCTGAGTAATTCGAGGCCAGCGATTATCCTCTTCTGGAGACCCTCGGGCAAGGATCACCATGGAGAACTTTTCCTCCTTTGGCTTCTTGTTCTAAGGTAATAATATATAGACTTTTTACATGAAAAGGATATGAAAAAACACCTTTTTAGTCCTCCCTTCCTCTATATTCCTATAGTCCCTTTTCATATTCTATTTTTTTACTTTAAGCTTTTGTTGCTGCAAGATTTTGTTGTGTACGTAGTGCTGGGGTTTTAACTTGGGTCCTTGTGCATGCCAGGCAAGCACCATAACCGCTAAGCCACTGCTCCAACCCCCCTTTTTCATATTCTATAAGGCAGGCTCTAAGATCTCCAGCCTAGTCTATGAATTCTCAAACTTCCACCTCTGACTTTTTCTTCCTCATTCCCCAGGCTATTTTCTCCCTGTTGCAGTATTCCCAGGATACGTACCCAGCTGAAGGGGATGGGATGGTAAGCCTGAGAGAAGCTACAGGCCAGGGACTGAGAGGCTGTCAACTGAGGACAAGGAAGTTCATGGGGACACTGTGAACGCACATGAAGACAAAAAAAGAAAAGAGCTGTCAATCGCAACATTTAAGAATGATAAAGAGGGGTCAAGGAGAAGGGAGCACAGAAGGGAATAGGGAGAGTTAAGGGAATCAGTAGGTAGAAAGTGGATACAGATACAAAGTAGTGGAGAGTGGCTTGGATTTACCCTCTTGGTTTTCTTGGCCTCACCTGAGTTCAGATCTATGTTCTGAGACATAGAAATAATACTCACGGGGGCAAAGACAAAACCAGGTCGAGGATCTGCAGGTAACTTCTCTTTTCCCTGAAATCAAAGAAAGGTAGGCCAGGGTCTATTTTCATAATTCAAACTCTGCACTTGGTAAATTGAGGATTCCTTTAACATTCAATTCTAACATGATGAACTATGTTCTTTGAGTTAAGCTGGCTACACCTTTAATGCTCCAAACAAAGAATTTTCTCTTTGCAGCAGTAGAAAGGCAGGAACTTGGCACAAAGTATGGTGCTCTCCCTTGTCAGCAACCTCCACTCTCAACAAATCCTACTCCAGGACAATGAAATTTATGATTTGCACACTGGCTCTACTCTCCCATAGAGACAAGGTTCTTGACTCAGCAATGACCTAGATCAAGGATGGCAATCTTTTTTTTAAAGGGCCAGAGAGTAGGCAAAATCTACCTCTGTCTCAACTACTCAACTCTGCAGTTTGTAGTGTGAGAGTAGCCTCACACAACAGAGACATGAATATGCACAACTCATAAAAAAGAGGAAGTAGGTGGGATTTGATACATAGGCCCTCTTTTCGATCCATTGCCCTATATCATAATGACTCTGTATGTCTAGTTTCCTGAGAGTCACTGCTACCAACAGGTGAGAGTCTCTTCAGTTTTCAAGGGAGTAAAAGTAGTTGGTAACAGACAGCTAGGCGTAGGCTGAAGGAAGTACAAGGAATCTTACCTTAAGGACCAGGTCCCTAGCATCCATTAGAAGGCGGTGCCCAGCTTTTGTTCCATTTTCTACCAATACCTGTTCACAAAAAGGGAAAATAAACAGAAGTTCTGAATTACATGAAAGCATAAATAAACATCAGTGACACTCAAGAGCACTTGCAGATCAAGTAAGGGTCAAAAGGGAAATGGGCATTATATAAGATAGGGATGGAGACCCTAAAAAAGGGACACAGAAATCTATAAAGGGGAGAAACGTTTAAGAATAAAGACAATGAAAGAAGGGAAAGGTGTGAAATCAGGAGAAAAGGGATTTCAACTCACCAGAAATTGGCTTGTCTTACGCCACAGAGTTTGAACCACCTCAGTACGGTCAGCTTTGCTGGGCAGTTCACTTAAAGCAAAGGCTGATACTACTACATCAAACTGTACCTGAGGACCAAGACAAGGAACATGACAGACCTGACACTTCCCAATTCCAAGAATACAAGAAGTCCTAGCCCCTAGATTTCTTCTACAGCATCTTTTGTCTTCTAATACTCAATGCTGGATTGAAAGGCTGAGGCCACAGTTTTCCGTCTGCCACATTCCACATTTAGAATACCCTAAACTCTGCTACTTGCCTTGGGTGACACAGGTAGAAACTGTCTGAAAAAGACACCTGGAACATAAGGCTTGCCTGATTCTGAACCACCTGTGAAAGAAAGAAAAGATGTGAAACTAACTAAAAATGTATATGAAGTTTACAGCTACAGGTATAAACTGAAGAGACATCCAGACAAAAATGTGGCCCTGAGGATAAAGAAAAACACTAGGTGAGAGTGAGATGCAACATGATAAATAAATTTAAAAACAAAAACAGGAAAAATATCAGTTGACCCATTAACCTTAGCAACCTATCCACAGCCCAGCAAAGTCCTCTTAACACTTTCCGCTTGACCATAATATTGGAAAGAGACTGCATTCATCTCTTTAGTCCTGTCCTCTACTTCCCAATAAAACACTCTTTCTACTATTTCTTTGCTTTCTTAACTCCCCCAAATTTGGAAAAGCCCTTCCTTATAGCTTATTCTCACCTTTCAGTAGCTTTTCTGCCAAATCCAACATGGCAGTTGAGCTGTCCACACACATATATTCAAGTAGGCTCTGGCCCCAAGTACTGTGCGCAGCCCTGAGAAGGCAAAATAAAAACTACCAATTCTCATGACAAAGAGTTATGCCTACAAGAGACGCATCTACTTCTAATCCCACCCCTGAGGAAATGGGGTTAAGTTAAAAAAGTTAGAAAAACTAACAAAGCTATTTTCTTGTTTCATTTATAACTCCTGAAAAAAATGCCAGATTTAAGGAGAGGAATGGGGGAAGTTCTGGGGAGCGATATTGGGTCTAATAATTGTTATACTGTGTGTGTACAAATATGTAACAGCAAGGGCTGGACTGGTGGCTTAGCGGTTATGGTGCTTGCCTGACATGTGCAAGGACACGCATTTGAACCCCAGCACCATGTACAAGGAAAGCCACATGAAAAACTAAATAGAACTCTCCCTCACTGTCCCTGTGTGTGTGTGTGTATAAAATATGTAACAACAAATCACACCATTATGTACAACGATAAAGAACCAATAAAAAAGGGGCAAATTCAAGTATCTATTTGTTGGCAAAAAATTAAAAAAAATTTTTTTGATTGATATGTAAAACCTATTCCCTATACTAAATATTTTTCCTTTTTAATCTTTCTAAATGTGGGCCTTTTTCACTTTATATTTAAGTTTTGGCCCCAATCCATATACCTTCTCCTGCTCTGCCTACTCTGAGGGAAAAAAAATTCTAGTTTTCCAACTTTCCTGTTTTCCCTCTGGTTTTCCATTCTTGAGATACTGAAACATAGGAGTATGGCTGACTAGAGCTAGAATTGACAAAGACAGGGCTAAAGAAAGTTACTTACCATGTGACAGAACCAGTACCAGAGCCAAAGTCCATCAAGGTTTGTGGCTTGAACTCTGGAATTCGAGTACGGATCTGGAAAAATATATAATAATACCCCACAGAAGAGTAAGTAGAGACTTAATAAGAGTCTTAGAAAATATGAATTAAGGGATTATGACAAAGTGAGACATGAATGTATTTTGAATTTAAATATAAATACTTTAGAGAATAGAAAGCTCCTAACATAATGTTAAACATTTCTTAAGTCACAGAATCCTTTCAGAGGATAAGGAGAATGTCTTTAAAAAAATGCATGCATAAAAGATGTCAATATTCTTAGGGGAGATGCAGGGAAACCTCCCACTTCTCTGAACCACAGGTTCCCAGGAAGGACCCAGAAAATGCCTTCCCCAAATCACATTCCACCTCATGCCTATGTGGAAAGCCAGAGGAAAACTTCTGGCCCCATTCCAAAGCCCCATCAAAACCATGTTCTCCTATGAAACCTAGGGCTATGAAACCACTAAGTGCATCACAGAGCCGAGAATGTAGGATTTTAACAAATCAAGTTCACAATGGCCTCAGAACCCGGGTTATCCAACACTGTCAAAAGCTAAAACCCATTCATGGTTCATCCATGGATGAATGTACAAAGTATTGTCCACCCAAGGCACTGAATGTTATTCAGCCTTAAAGAGGAAGGAAATTCTGACACGTGCTACAATACAGATGGAGCTTAAGGACGTTACACTTACATGTAAAATCTTAAAATCAAACTCATAGAGACAGAAAGCAAAATAGTGGATGCCAGGGACTGTGAGGAGGGAAAAAAAAAATGCATGCATAATATCCCAAGAATCCCTACCCCAGAAACCTACTTTATGAACATGGGAGCTGATGGTAAAAGGGTTCAGAGTGGGAACTGAGGGCCTTTTACCTCATGGAATGCTCTGGAGACTGCTGCGAAGCCACCATCCAGTCTTGCTGCCATATATACCAGGCTCAGACTCTCATTGTAGCTGTAACAAAAATCAGAAGTCACACTTACTGGGACATAACCTCAATTCTACAGTTATCTGCTAGATTTTTAAGGAAATGAAATCTCTGGAATGGGCTCTTCCAGTTCAGCCCTTTCACACTCCAGTACAGAAAAGTGCAGGTAGTTTTCTCAAACATTAAATTGGGTAATTACACTCTCCCAGCTCTTCTTCTAAAATCCAACACTTTCATTTGCACCCTTGCTGGCCCCTCCTTACTTCAGTTCTTGCCAATGGTAGGTACTTCTGCGCAGGGCATGTAGCACTGCTTCACGAAGTTTCTCCTCTGTCTGAGATGAGTCTGGGGTGAGAACAAGGACTGGAAGTAAGGACCTAGGGAGAACAGGGATCAGATCTAATATTTGAATATACCACCCATTCAATTCTTCTTCATTCACCATCTGACAAAAGTCTCCAAAGGTCAAGAGAGAAGTCAAACCTAGAGAAAAACTTCAGGTAAGAGTAACAATAATGACTAGCACCACCAGAATGTATCAGATAGTATTCTGCCTGTAATGGTAGTTTATTCAACTTAACCAACCCTATCCAACAAGTTTGTTGTTAAAGAGAAGAATATTAAAAACTTAAAGGACAGGATAAGGATGACATATTGTGGATTTCCTCATTTTCCAAATATTTAAGACTGTAACATCTCCAATGTTCCAATGGGGAGGAAAGGTGCTTGAAAATCTAAGTTTCATGATTGGTTTCAGTTTCATATTATTTAGCAAGTGTCTGCTGAATGCCAACTCTGAACCAGGTACAAGGACACCAGATGAAAAAAGGCAGGTCTGTAATATGAAGGAGCTCAAAGTCATGGAAATAACTTGAATTATACTTATTCTCCTATTCCTGAATAAAGTTTCAGTATTGGACAGGGAGCTATACCGGGCCTTTTTTTCCCAACCAAATAAAAAAAGAAGATCTCAAAACTGTGGACTTTTTGGAAAAAAAACAAAAACAAAAATCCCAAAGATCTGGATTTTTTTAAACCTTTATTCAAACCCCAGAGGTAAATTCTGGACTAATCTGCCTTCTAGTAAGGCATCATTATGACAATTGCTTTGCTAGAAAGACTGCATCTAAGCAGGGTTGATAGCATACTCCTGTAATTTCAGCAACTCAGGAGGCTGAAGGAGGATCACCAAGTTGGAGGCCAGCCTCAGCAGTTCAGCAAGACCTTCAGCAACTTATCAAGAAACAAAAAAATAATAAGCACTGGGGATGTAGTTTAGTGGTAGAATGTCCCTAGGTAAAGAAAAAAAATCGTAGCAACTATTCAAAAGACTGAAATTATTCCTTGCTCTTCATTTTCGCACTGATATTTCTTTCTTTCTTTCTTTTTTCTTTTTTTAAAGAGAGAGGAACGGTGAGAAAGAGAAAGACAGAATCAATATTTTATTCAGTTTTTCATGTGGCCTCCGTTGCTCAGACACTCCAATGTGTACATGGTGCTGGGGTTTGAACTCGTGTACTCGTGCATGCCAGGCAAGCGCCGCAACCGCTGAGGCACCTCTCCAGCCCCCGCACTAATATTTCAATGTGGCCTATTAATTATTCTTAAATCCTACCTGGGTTGTTCAAGAATTTTTTCTCTAGATGCACAGCCCGTCTTTGCAACTCCTCTGGCTCTATAGGCAAATGTCGACTCCAGAGATAACTGGTCAGTGCTTGCACCTGCTTCTCTACATTGGACACTGTGCTTTCTATGGGCCAAATATGAAAAGCGGAATCACTTGCGTGCAGACTTAATCATCTTTCCTTTCCGGCTTCCATTCACCCAGATACTCACCAAGCAGTAGTAACCGCGCGGCGTTGGTCAGCGCCTGCGGCAGCCGCACGTGCGGAAGATGCAGGATGCCAGGGTGCTGACGATGGGGCTTCTTCCCCAGAAAATCGGACTTGTTGTCTACCTGGGTCACGCCGGGCACTAGGGCGGAGAGCACCTGGAGGCCGGGTGGGGTGGGGGCGTGAGTGTGGGGGAGAAGCTGATTGCGGACAGAAGGTGGCAGGCGCTTCCGCGCTACAGGGAAGGGGCAGCCGAGAGCGTTCCTCCTCCGATCAGAGCTCTTCGGAAACCCAGGCTCTTCGCGAGCACACTCGGTACGTACTTACCCGGGACTGAGGAGCTACTCCAAGGCTGCGGCGCCATCTGTCTAAGGTCAGTAGGTACCTTAGTCCCCTTGCGGTGGCCATGGCTCCCGAGGCAAACCGGAAACGGAACTGAACGTGCGGCTGACCCTTACTCCCAACAGCGCGGTGAGCATCCTCCGCGGAACTTCGCGCGGGACATCGTCAGCCAATGAGAAGGGCGAGCACTTATTAGCAGCCAGTGAGAAGTCGATATGTAAATCACACCGAGACCGAAACCCACAGGGGCGGGACCTGGCCTGAGGTCCCGACGTAAACAGTGGGAGGAGCGGCGGCCTTGGGCCGTGCTGAGGTTTGTCGTCCGGACCGGAAATCCAGGGGGCGGAGCTGGGCGCGGACAGGCCGACCACTGGCGAAGACTATTTATGGGTGTATTCCCTGCTTTCCTCCCTGGAGGATTCTGATTATTGGGTGGTTTCCCTATGTGAAAAGGGGGAAATGTAGAAACAAAAGACATGAGAAAAATCAGATTTAGGCGGCCAAGGATAACCAAAATTAAGAATTATTAGTATTAATTATTAGTTGAGCCCTGCATGGTGGCCCACGTTTGTAATCCCAGCAATTCCAGAGACTGAGGCAAGAGGGTCATAAATTGAAAATCAGCCTCAGCTATTTAGCGAGGCCCTAAGCAATTTTGCGAGACCCTGTCTCAAAATAAAAAAAAGTAAAATGGGATGGGGATGTAGCTCAGTGGTTCAATCCCCAGCATCACCCCCCCCCCCCATAGGGGCTGGAGCAGTGGCTCAGTGGTTAAGGAGCCTGCCTGTCCTGCGTGAGGACATACCCAAGCGAGTGTCAGAGCAATAAAGACCACATGAAAAACTAAATAAAATTCTTTCTCTCACTGTCCCTCTCTCTTTAAAAAAAAATTAAAAAGAAAGAACCCCAACAAACAACAAAAGTTAATAGTGGAATAAATACTAAATCTAGTTTTTAGTAACTTTTTTCTTTTTTCACATTTGTTAGAGTCTTTTCAAATTAAATTGATTGTCTTAGTAAGCTAACACGGAGAACATCCTTGTGCTGGACACTGCAATGAACCTTCACATACAACTATCTCATTTAGTTTCCCAAATCCTGGGAAGCAGGTCCTATTTTGACTACATTTTACTGTTTAAGAAAATGAGACTTCAGGTGGTTAAATGTGCTCAGGTTGACAAAACTTGTTAGGTGACCACTAGATTTAAACACAGGGAGGGGATTGGGATTGTGACTTAGTGGTAAAGCGCTTCCCTAGCATGTGGTAGGTTTTGGGTTGGATCCCCAGAACCAAACCAAAAAACCCTTGGGAATATAAGTTGGAGCCTCACCTTTAAACTACAGTGTAATTGCAAGAATCCAAATATGATAATTATGGAATAAATATAGGAAACTATCAACTGGAGACTTAAATGCCTAGTTTGTATTAGGTCATTTAGATTTAAGTCTAATAAAGCAGACTTCTTTATAATGCAAATCTCTTTTATAAAGAGAGAAGGTCAGTGAGAGAGAGAGAGAGAGAAATCAATTTTATTTAGTTTTTCATGTGACTTTTGTTGCTCCAACCCTTCGTTTCATGTGCCTTTCATTGCTCTAACACTTCGTTTGTATAATGTACAAAACACATATGCAACACTTTGTTGTATATTTGGTGGTTCTGGGATTTGAACCAGTGTTCTCCCGTGTGCCAGGCAAGTGCCATAACCACTGAGCCATCACTTGTGTGTATGACAGTTGTGTAGAAGTGCTACTCACTGCTTCCCTTTTCAGGTTTACCTTCTTTTTGGTATTTTCCTCCTTTCATTTTTTTTTCCTAGAGAGAGTGGGGGAGAGAGAGAGTGTGTGTGTGAGAGAGAAAAAGAATCAATTTTATTTATTTTTTCATCTTGCATTTATTTCTCCAACAGTTAGTTATGTATGTGGTGCTGGGGTTTGAACCCAGGTCCTCACATGTGCCAGGCAACCACTCCAACTGCTAAGCCTCCAGCCTTTCTCCTTTCATTTTGATTAAACTAACTAAATTAACTAAACCACACTTTAGTTTTGTCTTTTGTGGTGCTTTGATTTTACTATATTGATTTAAATGTCGACCCAATAAAGTATCCCTGTCACTTATAGGTTAGCTGTAGCATAAAATTATGTCTTTTTTTTTTTTTTTTTTTTTTTTTTTTTTTTTTTTTTTTTATTTTTTTTTTTTTTTTTTTTTTTTTTTTTTTTTTTTTTTGTATTTGGAGGTAGCAGAACATAGGTTAAAGTGTTGGCCTCTGGAGTCTGGCCTTTTGAGTTTGAATTCTAGAGCAGCCTTATAATAATATTTGCTGCTTCACAGGGTTGTTTGCAATGAAGAGTAAATGAAATAATGTCTGGCTCGAAATAAATGCTCCATAAGTTTATCCTACTATCATTATCACATGCGTTTTTGGAATTTGCAGGGATGTATTTTGAGCACAGGGTAAACCTGAAAAGGAGAGCAGTGAATAAGGAAAGAGAGGGACAGTGAAAGAGAATCAATTTTATTTAGTTTTTCATGTGGCTTTCATTGCTCCAACACTTTGTTGTGTACATGCAGCTGGGGTTTGAACCCATGTGCTGGTGCATGCCAGGCAAGTGCTATTAAAATCATCTTGCTATTTATGCTTTCAAGTTGAAACTACTTGCTAAATGTTTTCCATTTCTTATTTATTTATTTATTTATTTTTGGTATTGGGGATTGAACTCAGGAGAGCTTTACCCCAGGCTTTTTTATTTTTTGAGACAGTTTGAGATAATGTCTCACCAAGTTGCTGATGCTGGCCTTGAATTTGAGATCCTCCTACCTCAGCCTCCTGAGTTGCTGGGATTACAGGCGTGCACCACTGCACCTGACTTTTCATTTCTTTTAGACTGTAAGTTCCATGAGATCAGGGGACATTTCTCTGTTGATTGGTGTAGGTAGATCTCCCTCTACTATTTGATGGGCTCAGGGAAAGAATATAAACGGAAGCCCTTATGTCATATATATGAATATTGGACAGTTATAAATCAAGTTAATAATTTGTTAAGTTTCTTCTATCCTAATATCTTGGCAGATATATTTTCAAAATGGCAAAATAAAAACTATGCTCTGAGTTGTTGTTTTTATGTGATTAAAACTTGGCAAAATTTCAAAGATGACTGAATTTGTTATTATGCATGTCAATTATCTGCTAGTAAACTGTCATTCTTTGGAAAAAACCCATCATTTATAAATTATATATTTTTCAGAAAATTTATTTTCTTGCCTTTAATTCAGGAAAGTCCTTGTGTTGTTAGTCCAGATATTCATATAGTTCTGTCTTTTCTTTTAAGAGAGAGAGAGAGAGAGAGAATCAATTTTATTTAGTTTTCATGTGGCTTTCATTGCTCTGACACTTCATTGTATATGTGGTGCTGGGGTTTGAATCCGCATCTTTGCACGTGCCAGGCAAACGCTGTAATTGCCAAGCCGAGCCACAACTCTAGCCCCAATTATGTCCTTTGTGACAATAAAAAATGTCAAATTAGGCAATCTTTCTTGAATCATTAGAGTTACTAGAAAATATTTGGCACCAATGATATAATATGAAATCTTTGGCACCAATGATATAATATGAAATCTATTGCAGTCATGCTGAGAGGAAGACTTTTGGTCAATTTTGTTTTTAAGAGAGGGAAGGAGGGTGGAAGAGAGAGAGAGAGAGAGAATATAAATTTTATTTATTTTTTTTTAATCCGGTCTTTGTTTCTCCAACACTTAGTTGTGTCTGTGGTGCTGGGTCCTCATGAATAACAGGGAAGTGATCCAACCACTGAGCCACCACTCCAGCCCTTTAGTTTTTTTTTTTTTCTTTTACCTAAAAACTTGTGCTGCCCAAATCCTTCTAATACTTGGAAGCAGTGTTTGTTTCTTTTATTGACAGTGGCACACTTTGCAACTGTCATGTCACTTGAATGCATTCATCTTTTGAGGACCTAGGGTGACAGATACAGAGAAATATTTCCCTTGGACTAGAGCCATGTAATTCATAAAAGCAGAAGTTTAGGAATATGGGTTGCCCTGGATCCCAAGTGACAGAAGCACCTTTGTGTTCTTAAATGAATTTGTTGTGTTAGTTGTGTGTGGGGTCTTCTTAAATGTGAGGTCCAGAGAGGCAGCCCAGTTACTTGGGTCTAAGGGTTGTTCTGGCTGTATATACAGCACTTAGGCAAAGTCATAATAGATTTTTTCCTTTCTTTTTAAATTTTTATTTTATTTTTTTTAATTTTACAGTATTGGAGATGAATCCAGGGCTTAAGTCGTGACAGGCAAGTGCTTTACCACTGAGCTCCATCCCTACCCCCTAGTTACAGTAGATTTCTAATTATCTGATTAAAGATTTTGAGTGCATGAGATGGGTACCTGGAAGAGATGTGTTGCTGGCTCTCTGGATGCAAGAGGGTTGATGAATTTTAAGAAAACAGTCTCTTTAGAGTCCTAGAAAGTAGGAGAAAGCTTTCAGGGCTGAAGTTGGCAGTGGTTGGTCATGAAGAGACTATTTTAGAAATGTTCTCTGGACAGGGGTTGGAGTTGTAGCTCAGTGGTAAAGCACTTGCCTAGCACATGTGAAGCCCTGGGTTCCATCCTTACCACCAAAACAATCAATCAATCAATCAAAACAAAACAAAACAAAAAAACTGAACGAAACACAGATCCACTCTTGAGCTGGTTTTGTATGGAGGTGAGAAGGGTAGCTTCTGCTTGAGCCATGAAAGCCAAGCCCAGTGTTTAGACTGAAAGAATCCTACTCCTTTTGATATGAAGGAATAAATAGTTCTGACCTCAAACTGTGACTGGCAGTACTCATGAACTTTGAAATGGAACTTGAGCCGGCTTCAAAGCCTGAATACTGGGTGAGTGTGTGCTGAGCTGAATTGTGTAGCATGAGATAGTATCTATAAAATTTCCCTAATTATATCTAGCATGTACTGTGAAAAGTCATTGTCATTGTGGTAAAATTATATTGTTCTTTAAATAACTGTCCATCAGAGGTAACAGGGGAGGCCCATACCAGGGAAATTTAGGGATAGAAGAGGATTTAAGACTATACTTTTTGTAGAAAAAGATTTAGACCTTTAGTGTTGCAAAAATAACCAACTAGCAGCAAAGCTGGCTGTAGAGCCCTTAAGCTATGCTCTGTCAATACCATTTGCTGCTGCTTCTTCTTCTTTTTTTTTTTTTCAAAGAGAGAGAGTTTTTATTCATTTTCACATGGCTTTCGTTGTTGCTGTGACGCTTAGTTGTGTACGTGGGTGCTGGGGTTTGAACCCGTGTACTTGCGCATGCCAGGCAAGCATGTAACTGCCAAGCCACGGCTCCAGCCCCACCATTTGCTTTTTTATCCTGCTTTTGCCCTTCATTTAGAGGCATAGGGGAGAAGTTTTAGAGAATAGCCTTGCAAATTTTAAGGAATAAGAGGAAAACATCATTTTTATAGACTTGCACCTTTCCAGAAATTTAGGTATTTACTAAAAACTGTCAGACACTATGTCTTACCTATATCTCCTGTCAAGAATGGACTCTGAGCTGGGCATGGTGGTGCATGCCTGTAATCTCAGTGACTTGGTAATTTGAGGCAGGAGGATTACAAGTTCATGGTCAGTCTGATAATTTAGTGAGATGTCTCAAAATAAAATAAAAAGGGATGGAGATGTGGTAGAGTGCTTGCCTAGCATGTGCAAAGCTATAGGTTTAACGTGTGTGCACGCACACACACTGAAATGGCTAATGTGAAGAGTCTTAACTATCTAGGTCTTGTTGTGAATTTAAATTATAATCTGCTCTTTTGTGGAACATTGATACACATTTATATTGATTAGGAAAAAAAATCCTTCCTCCAACTATAAGTTTGGTTCTGTGGATCCTTGCTTAGAAGATAAAGAAATTTGGTTGTAGTCTAGGTAGGTTGTCAGAAAATGATTACTGGAATATAAAGAAAAACATCATAGTAAATGATTAGAGTTAGTGAAATGAACGTTTGGGAAACTATTCAACTTCACTAAAAAGGAAATGCATGTTAAAACATCAGGGTATGGGAGATGGAGCGGTGGCTCCGTGGTTACGGTACTTGCCTGGCGTGCATGAGGACACAAATTCAAACCCCAGCACCACATACACAATGAAGTGTCGGAGCAACGAAAGCCACATGAAAAACTAAATAAAATTGATTCTTTCTTTCTCTCTCTCTCTCTCTCACTGTCCTTCTCTCTCTCTAAACAAACAACACCAACAACAAACCCTCTCCCCCCAAAAAACAAAAACATTAGGGTATGATTTCTCCTAATGAAATAGAAAAATTGCCAAAAAACCTCATACTCTGCACAGCAGATGGCATTGTAAGTAAGTACAAACATTTTGGAGGCACGTTTGTAGTATACCAATAACCAAAGGGATGTCCTTTGATCCTTCGATTCCAATTTTGTTATTCTATAAACATTTATAGCATCCCTTCCATATGATAGACAACATTTCAGGCAGAGACAACCAGGACTGATGTTGTACCTTGTGCTGTCCCAGTCCAGCCGGGTTGAAACCTGAGGGACGGGCTGGGGATGATAAAGAACATAGGCAGGAGATCCAGATGGAACCATCTCTCTCTCTCTTTTTTTTTTTTTTTTTTTTTTTTAATTTGTATGAGTTCTTGGAACCATCTCTCTTTATTCAAGCTATACACCTCTTTTTATAGTCCTCCTATGGAAGTTACCAAGGGTTATGCAGATTTCAAGTGCAGACAAACAACTTTGGAACATCCTGTGGTTAGCACTCCCAACCCATCCCGATCTTCTTTTGTATGACAATTAACAAGCTTAACAAAGCACGACCTAGCAGCCCTTCCTTAACGAACTTATGCAACTAAGTTGCATGCAGCGCAGCTGATGAAATGGAGTGAAGGTCAGACCCCAACGTTGTGCCCTTTAGGAACTAACAACCTCCTTGGGGAAACATCGCTAGTCAGATTATTACGTATCCCCAAAACTCGTGTTGAAATTTAATCCTAATTGTGATATATTAAGAGAGTAGAAACTTAATGTTAGAGGTGGGGCTTTTGGGAGGTGATTAGAATTAGATAAGGTCATCAGGCAGAGTCCCCATGATCGAACCTTCATGGCTTAATAAGAAGAGGGACATTTCCTGTCTTTTGACATGTGGTTTTCTGTGCCACCTTGGGAATTTGCCAGCAAGAAGGACATGTGGCCCCTCAATCTTGGACCTCCAGAACGGTGAGACAAAATAAACTTACTTAAAATTTACCCAGACTGTGGAATTATGTTATCAGCAATAGAATATAGACCAACAGACCCAGGCCCTTTAATTTCTGGGCTTCTGGTGAGAAAACCCCAGGAATGCTTGGAGGGGCAGGGCTTGGGGAGAGCGGAGGGCAATTGGAACTCTCTTTACTCAGGCTGGGTTGCATTTGGCCAAAGGACTTATGCTTTCTACTTAGATTCTGTTCCTCCTTAATTACTGCTCTGATGGATAAAAGACAATAACAGAACCCCTCTCCTTATGACCTGTGAGGGGAAAATAGGCTTGGGGAGCAGATGCAGTTATTGAGACATCCCAGGAGCCAGACTATCTGCCATTTACTTTTCCTTACCTGCCAGGTCACACATGAGTCTGATTTCCCCAAGGACTGCTGGGTTTCTGCTGTACCTTCTCCCTACACATTGTTCCAGGTCCTATGTAAGTGTCAGGATGAGGAGTTTCAACTTTCCTCCCTGGAAGATAATCGGGCAGTACCTACATTACTCAACTCTACCATTCTGCCCCCTGTACAGATGGGCACTACAGTGATACATCTTGGAAGAAACAAATTCAACCACTCTGGCTGCAGAATCCTACTGTAATTCTGTGAGATCCTCAGTTCAGGGTTGAATGGAGGAGGGCACATGCATGAAATCAAGACTGTGAATGTGATGCTTCTCATTAGAGCTGAGGTAGCAGTGGTGACCTTCCTGTGTTCATGGGGAAAACAGGAAGGTGGGAGTGGGCAAGGAGCCCAGTGAAGTAGTTACAAATAAAGAGGAGTGAGTATGAGAGGAAGAGGAGGCTGCTAATTTCTTAATTTGCAACAAGAAACAGGTTTCTGATGGTGGAGGACTTTATTTGAAGGGCTTACCATTCTTCTAGGCTGCTTCTCAATGATTAGCTATCTGACTTTGGACAACTCATTGAAATACTCTGAGATCCATCTCTATGAAATTGAATTGTGAAAATACCTGCTTTAACTCAAAGGTGTGAAGAAAATCAGATTTTAAATAAAGCTCTGAAATCCCTAAAGCACCAAATATGAGTTATGGCAACAATTGAGGAATACTTAGGTGAGGATCAAAGATCCTTTGGGATAAGATGGGTTCTCCTATATGGTATCTAGAAGAATGTGGAATGTGACACTTTCCTTGAGTGATAGTGCCCTCCTCCTCAGTTCCTCTAATAAATCCGGACTCAAGAAATATAATTAGGAATGTAATGGGCCAAGGCAGAGGGATGGGAATAAAGGAAGGAGCCCCAGATTAGAAAAGAAAGAGGACCAGATAGAAGAGGTGTGACCAAATGAGCTTCTGCAACCATGTAGAGAGAGTGCAGGGAAAGCAGAAGGAAGAGTGAAGAGAATTTGCACAGGACATTCCTTGACCAGGAGAGGAGGAAGACCCTGGGGCTCAGGAAAAGGGATGGATCTTCCTCTTGCTTCTGCTGCTAGATCAGATAGTGTTTTCCCAGCCCAAGACTTCTGCAGATGCCTCATGACTACTTGGGATGCAGATTTTGGTTCGGTCCAGCCAGTACTGTAGTGATGATGCCTTCCCGGAAGGGTCTGGAGGGTCTGCGAGTCCATCAGCACTTCCATTCACCAGAGCTTCTCAAGGATAAATGACCTGCAGGACCACACCTACCAGATATTGGATTTCTGTAATGGACAACATTTATCTCAACCTAAAATAACTCAAGTTCACCCAGGGGGTGGTCTCCTCTGCCAGTTCCCAGCCCTCTAACTGTCACTGCAGGTCTAATATGTTCTTCCAGCGCATCTTCAGGCTGGCGTCCAGCAGCAGTTCATCTGCGTGCTGGGCTCCTGGGCTACCATGTCCTGCAGGAGGCTATCTGGACATCTCAGTGTCCCAGCGCCCTAACAGGACTGTTCTTCTGCGATCCTCTCTCTCATTTAACATCTTCCCCTGAATCTCGGTCCCTCAGTCACCCCTTCCTGCCAGCACACTCAGGGCTCCTCCTCTGGGAGGGAGTAAGGTGAGGAGACATAAGTGGGCAGAGAAAAGGGTCACTGTCTCTTCTGCGTGGAACTGCCTTTCCTGCCTGATGAGTGCAAGGGCCGCTGCAAAATCCTAGGCTGAGATTCTCAGCGTTCATCCTGGGAATCTTCGCTGTGTATGCGGGCGTGGGATGAGGGTAGGGGTACATTGGAAGGCCTTAGGGTGATGCTTTCTCTGTCACTGAACCAATTTGTTCAGGAGCTGCACTAATAAAAGTTCGCGGAAACATGATCCAGCTCTAGTTCACGTCTTCTGGCTGCTGAATCCTGTTCTTACCCAGAAACGCCGCCGCCTCACTGGCCGGCAGGGGGCGCTGTGCCACTTGCTCCCCAGAGCCGAGAGCCATCAGACCTTTTCCTCGGGGTTCTGCTTAGCAAGGCTGAGCGTTTCATCTTATCCAAACTACATTGTACTGCATAAATATATACAAATATTATGTGTCAATAAAAAAGACTTTGAACTCGAGAACAATAGAGAAGCAAACGTACAGGATTTAATTACATACCTCAAAACAGATCAAGTTTCAAAACACAAGGTATTTTAACCTAGCGGCACTGCCTCGCATCCCCCAACTCTGCCCCAGATACGTACCCAGCCCGTGTTTTATTTTAAAGACAGAGCCTTATTAAGTTGCTGAGGCTGACCTCGAACTTGCAATCCTTCTGCCTCAGCCTCACAAGTTGCAAGGATTACAGACGTGCCTCAGAACAGGTTCTTCCGCAGCCAACAGCCCCCACCCCCAACTCATTCTACTTATTGTCCTGGGATGCTCACAGTCTTCTCCAGAAGACAGTCAAATCTAATGGGCATCCGCTTCGTTCCATGAGCCTCCACCACTAGAGTGGAGTGGAGATAGAAAAGAGGGAGGAGTAGGACAACACCTTCAGAGATCTTTGCTTTACTGGTCCAAAAGTAAGGGTTCTGGTGTGTACCTCGAAGGTCAAATATGTGCTACACCATTATGAACAGTTTCAGGTTACCTTTCATTAGTTCTTCATAATATGAAGTTTCTATTATCAGGGAATCAGGGACCTTCTGAACAGACTGAGAAAAGGATATTGTGAAGAAGTCTGTGTTTGAGTATGTTTGAATATACAGAAAATATTTATATGTAAATATGTTTATATATTTTATGATTTATGTAGTATCTTATATGATTATATAAAGTATATTTACATGATAAAATATATAAATAAATATACATGTGTATATATAAAATAATAAACAAAATCATGCATATGACAAAAATAAACTCAAATATTAAGGAAGTGTATACAGTGAAAAATGTGTATGAAATTACATATTGTGTATGCACATATATATTTTGTTTTTTTTAATTCATGGTTCCTGGCTTTAAAATTACTTTCCAAGGCAAGCTATAGAAAATAGAATTCCTCTTTTCTAAGGTGGGTCATAGAAACTCAAATCTTCCCCCACCTTTTTGTCTTAGAACTCACCATAAAAAAATTCTCTGACCTACTTTGTCTGATTGTGGAAGATAAGACCTTCTATTTCAGGAGAGATCCTGCCACATTGCTGGGAGGAAGGAATGCAAACAGGATAACCAAGAACCTGAACAGACAGGTCATGTCAGATTCCCCCACTCAGTCTATCAGCATTAGATCATACCCTTTTTGCCTAATCACATTTTCATACAGTTGTTTCTTCAGCATGCCTGTGCAATGCAGTCTCCATAAAAATTCAAAAGGACAGGGTTCAGAGACCTTCCAAATAGCTGACTATGTGGAAGTTCCTAGAGGATGGGATGCTGGCGAGGTCATGGAAACTCCATGCTCCTTCCCACATGCCTCACCTTGCATCTCTTCATCTGTATCCTTTGCAACACCCTTTATAATAGACGAGTAAATATGTTTCTCTGAGTTCTGGGAATCACTTGAACAAATTAAAGTGTTATGGAAACCTTGGTTTAGAGTCAGACGCACAAACAAAACAGGTAAAACAATTTGGTGCCTCCATCAGAAACGAGTGGGGATAGTTGAGGACTTGGCTCTTAAACTGGAATCTGATGCTGTTTCCAGGTAGATGTGTCAGAATTCAGTTGGATTAGAATTAATTCAATTTTAATTTCAATTCTAATTCCATGGTGTTTGCTGCAAAGCTGATTGCTTACTTGCTGGTGGGGAGAAATCTACAAATTTTGGGATTCCAGAAGGGATCTGTGTGGCGAGCGTAAAGAAGAATCAACTGAATTTACGTTGGCTTTTCCTTCTGTGTTCACAGAAATGTCTTCATTTACTCTTTGTCTTTTGTTTTTAGTTCTTTGCAGTAGTGGGGATTGAACACAGGGCCTCACACATGCAACGATACTGAGCTGCATCCCCAGCTCTTTTTGTTTTATTTTGAGATATGGTCCCGCTAGGTTGCCCAGGATGGCTTCAGACTTGTCACCCTCCTGCCTCAGCCCCAGAGGATCTGGGATTACAGGTGTGTACCACTGCATGGTGCTCTTGGTTTTCTTTTCTAAAAGGAAAGAGTATGCAGTTTCTTTGTTGTCTTTCACAGTCTCTGCATATATTTGCAAGCCTATATACATGTATTGGTGTATGTGTGCTCGCGCGTGCGTGCGAGCATGCGCATGTGTTTCTTCTCTATTTTACCACACAGATAGTTAGCTGTAGTTAGATAGTGGATGGTATATGTCCCATACACAGTATTCTGCACTTGTTTTTTCATCATAAATATTTTATTTTGGCAGAGAATGTATCTCATTCTGATTAAAGGCGGCATAGTATTACATTCTATAGTTATTGGATTCTTTCATTAACCAGCCCTTATTCATGTACGTACAGTGTTGTCCAATTCCTTTTACTACTATGTACAAACTGGAATGTATGTATTGGAAGAAAATAGGAACAAGTCCCATGTACTTAGCTCTTGTCCAGTCAATGCCACGTCCTCTCAGTGTTTGTAGGACCTGATGTGTTGAAGCTCTTGCTCATGTGTGGGGTGGTGGGGGCTGCAGGTTGACAGTATCAGATCTTCCAGGTGCAAATGTGTGTCACTGCTCCTGTGAATACACCATTCCAGTCAGTCTCATCTGATCTCATTGGGATATGAATCATCCTTTTGTCCCATTATCCACACTGTATATACTATTTGCCTGTTAGTCACCTAGTAGTTCTCTTGATTTTCAGACGGACTATTATGTTATTGTGGTGCTTGGATTCAAGTAATCTTTATTTTACTTAGTAATGGCCCCAAAGTGCAAGTATGGTGACGTTGGCAATTGGATATGCCAAAGAGAAGCCGTTATATACCCTGTTTAAATGAAAAGATGGAAGTTCTTGACTTAATAAGGAAAGAAAACAATTGTATGCTGATGTTGTTAAGATCTATGTTAGAACAAATCTTCTATCTATAAATTTAAGAAGTAAGAAGAAATTCTTGCTAGTTTTTTCCATTGCATCTTGAAGTGGAGAAGTTACAGTCAGAGTGTGTGTTAAGTGCTTAGCTCAGATGGATAAGGCATTAAATGCCAGATGTGGTGGCACATGCTTGTACTTCCAGTGACTCTGGAGGCTGAGGCAGGAGGACTGCAAGTTTGAGGCCAGCTTTGGCAATTCAGGGAGATCCTGTCTCAAAATAAGAAATAAAAAGAGGGGCTGGAGTGGTGGCTCTGCGGTTGCGGTGCTTGTGCAAGGACTTGAGTTCAAACCCCAGCGCCACATACACCACGAAGTTTCAGAGCAATGAAAACCACATGAAAAACTAAATAAAATTGATTCTCTCTCTCTCTCACTGTCCCTCTCTCTTAAAGAAAAAGGAAAAGAAAAGAAATAAAAAGAACTAGGCATGTAGCTTAAGGGTGGAGCTCCCCTGGGTTTAATCCCCAGTATAAAACCAAACAAACCCCCAAATCCAAATAGCAGGAGGAAATAGAAGAAAACAAAAGGCACTGAATTATAGCATTTGATACTATCCATAGTGTCAAGCACGCCCTGGGAGTCTTGGAATGTATACCCTCAGCGTAATGGGGAGTGACTCTAATGACAAAATCTGCAGAAGAATCATTTAATAGTTTTTCCTCACAGAAAGAACCCAATAACAGCTTTGCATGTAAAAGTCAGTATTATTCTCTCCAGGTTCTGTCTTTTTAATCCTGGAGAGTATGCAAATGAATAATTGTTTATATGTATTAGATACACTTAGATAAAAGTAAAGACAACTATTTTCCCCCCCTTTGGTACCAGGGATTGAACCCAGGGTCACTGAACCACTGAGCCACATCCCCAACCCTTTTTATTTTTTATTTTGAGATAGGGTCTCAGGGCTTTGCTAAGTTGCTGAGGCTGACTTTGATCTTGTGATCCCCCTGCCTCAGCCTCTTGAGTTGCTGGGGTTACAGGTGGACACCACCATGCCTGGCAGGACAACTAGTTTTGTTTCTAGTCATATATAGAGAAAAATTCAGTAAATTGTACAGTTCCATTTTCAAGAGACTTCTAGAGGGTTAGCATTTTAACCTCAGTCCTCACAAAACTCCACAGGGTAGATACCATTATCCTCACTTTCTGAGCTTGTAGGAGGCCTAGATTTGATCCCCAGCACCAAAAAACAAAAACAAAAAACAAAACAAAACAAAACAGAAAAACCAGAGAGAAAGAGAGAGAGAGAGAGGCGGGGGGAGAGAGAGAGAAAGATCTTTCCTACCTTAGAGATATTTGAGGAGTGAAACTATTAAATGAATGCATACTGCGAAACCTCTCCAGATTATTATCAGGTCCATTAACACAGATGGTGTCAGAAGTTCTTATACCTCAAATCATCCCTTACTCTTTTGTGTTAATCTTTTATTGTAGCCAAATGCAAAGATACTTCTGACGATTAGGGCATGATATATGTCTTACATGTAGAGACATAAATTAATAATGCACCATGAATATAAAATTATTTTATTTCATGTACACCCACCCCCCAGAGATCGTTTTGTCCAAGCCCTATATTTTACAGATGAAGAAAGGAGGGTTGGGGAAATCTGCCACGATTCTATATCGCAAGTCAAGATCTGCACCAAATCCCACAGCCTCTTGCCCTCAGGATTCTATTCACACAGCTGGAATCATGTCTGGCCTCAGATCCACTGACCAAATTATGGCATACATGTGCTTTGTGAAGTGATTCCTTATAGGCAATTTGTCCAAGGAAATCACCAAATCTCCTGTGCTTTCATCGGGCTCCCTGTATGAAAGCCTACTGGTAGTAGGGTGTAGGGAGCATGGGGTTCTGTGCTCCAGGATGGGAGAAAGAGAGAAGGGACGCAAGTTTCACCTCGACTGGGAGTGCATAAATGATCCCTTTGAACATGCCCTCTGTGGTTTTCTGAGTTATTTTTGGTGTCATCCGGGTAGTAGGAGCCCACTCAACTTCACCTCTATTCCCAGCACCTGGCTGCAGGCTCAGGCTGTTGGAAGTGCTGAATGTTGGCTGCAGCGTCCCTGTCTGATTAAGCCCTCTGTGAGACGCAGTGCATGCTTCTCTCTGTTTGGGTTACTGGGAGAACAGAAGATCCTGAAGTTTCCCCTTTTTCTTTTTGGTCTTATGTTTCTTACTGCTTTCCTATTTTTCTTTGTTCTATTTTGTCTTTTCTCCCCCTGCCCATTTGATTCCTTCCCCCCCTCTCAACAATATACCTTCTAATGCAAGATTGATACTTTTTTAATAACTGATTTTAAAAGGCAGATTGGCCTGGGGGTCCAAAGCTCAGTGGTAGAGTACATGCTTAGCTGCACAAGACCCTGAGGTCAATCCTTAGCGTCTGTGTGCTCACGCATGCGCACACACTAATCAGACAGAATCAATCTGACATTTGCTTTCTCCTTACTCCCCGGGGCTCATTTGTCCCTTGGGTGGGAAAGAGGGAGATCCCAGATGAGACCTCACGCTCTCAGCCTAAGGTGAGACAAGTGAGATTTGCATCTTGATGCATCTGAATCTCAACCAGGAAGAACCCCACAGGCTGGATGTGGTCCTGTAGTGCAACAGGTTTCCTTGTCTTGTGACTTGGCTGATAAATTCACATGCAAAGCCAGCTCTGCGGTTGCTGCTATTGGAACCAATCCAATCACAAAGCATTCTGTTGCAGAAAAGAGATTTTCCATTTGGATATGGTCTCCTTTGCCAAAAATCTGTGCTTAAGAGAGCAAGCTGGTTCTGAAGGGATTATAGATTTTCAAAACTCTGGCTGGGATAGGTCCAGCCAGAGCTGTCCACAGATATAAGACAGGGGACAGAGCAGTGCTGGGCTTAGCTTGGGATGTTGTGAATGGACTCCTAAAATCCTCAGAACAAGAGTCCTGCACACATAGGAACTTCTTTAGAGGTGTAGTGTGGGTGCTATTGTGTGGACAGGTCATAAGGGAAGAGCCAAGGATTGGATGCTGACTGCTCCCATATTTCTCCTGACATGGGGACCAGAATGGCCATGGGAGTAAGAAGATTTAGAAGCCTTCCAGCTCTCAATTTATGACTCTCTGAGGAAAATCTTAAAATTATTCTGTTATAATTGTTTGGGCCAGGGAGACCTCCGTTGTCTAACAATTCGTTCAATGGTTTTCAGTGTAGACTCAGGAGAGGAATCCCGAAAAGAAACTTGGACTTGTCATCAACTTCTCAGAGCCTTTCAGAAATATCATTTCTAATGTACTACCTTGCAACAGACTCTGACCCAAGAGAGAACTTTCTGGAAGAATCTGTCAGTGTTTTTGAGAATCACTGGAAATGTAGCACATTCACCTAGCCCAGAAGGCTGACTAGGAAATGACGAAGTGTGAGAAGAAAGAAAGAGGAATGAAAGGTGTCAGTTCCCAGAAATGGGAATTGACATTTATCAGTGACATGGAAATTATTTTTCATTCCTGAATCAGTGGAGTTCTTTACCAATTGTATTAGATATGTCAAGCTCTGTGTTAAGGGCTAAAGCCATGAGAGGAGAAAAATGTGTCATGGAAGGTGATTTTTTTTTTCTTTGTATAAATCTGGCTCCACTTTTACATTTTGAACTCAATAGAGATGTTTCTATCCAAGCTCTGATAGTACTGTTGGCATCAGACTACACCTCTGCAGACCATTCTATCTTCCCCTTCCTGTTTCTTCTTTTTAATCCTGCTCCAGCATAACCAAAGGACTTTGTGACATAAAGTGAGGTCTAACACTTGGAACAAATAGAGTGAGAGAGGGCTGTTTGCAAAGGAGAAATTAGCTTCCTTTTTGTTTTTAATAATACCTGTGTTTTCCCCTTCATACATTTGCCCTCTCATTATCTCCCTTTGTTGGAAATTTGAGCTCTTGCACATTTTGGTGTTCCAAATTCTGCAGAGGGTTAAAACAGTTAAATTCCTCTTGAGTTTTCCCCTCTATTCTACATGCAGTAGATTTACTTTCTGAAGGTTTTAGTCTTGACCTGATTATTGCCTCCACTCCATCTCATAACTGACATAAGCTAAAGAGACACAGAGATCATTCTGTAAACTTTAGAAAAGAATGAATACCTGGGGCTGGATGTAGCTCAGTGGTAGAGCACTTGCCTGAGTTCTATCTCTAGAACCCCCACGGCCAACAAAAGAATAAGTATCTGGAGTACTACAATGGACTCCAACCTACATTCCCCAAATTGCAAATTTGTTCACATTAGTGTTGCTCCTACATAACTGTCATTTACATTCCCAGTGCCTGTATTTTATTATGTAAAATGGAGAATTTTATCTTCATTTTAAAGCCAGATGTTTATGGACTGTGTACTGTACCAATGAAACTGTGTTAGTCACAATGCATGTTAAGATACATGAACCATAGTTTTGGCCTCCAAGTAGCTTATGGCGAAACAGAGAAACTAAGCACGGGATAGAGGCAATCACACTTCTATGAACCTGGTTTGATGGGAGCACAGGGATGGAGCAGGTTCCCTGTCTGGAGGGTTCAGGAAGAGGCTCTGTCTGAACATGCCCATAAGGATGGATGAGCAGGTATTTGTTTGCATTAGGGAAGGGATGAGCCTTTTTAGCAAAGGCATTGGCATGGAAAAATGCACAGAGATGGGAAGTGTATTGCAGGTAGGGTAGACCTAAGTGGTATGAGATGTTAAACCTCTGGTCCAGGCTCTAGGTGAAAAAAATTGAAATTAGGCTTTTGACTGGAATAATTCATTTTCTAAAAAGTTAATCTATGTAAATAATTTTAAAACTATATTTCTATATACTTGTCATCTGAATGTGCAGTCAAGTTATGATTGATGTCCTTCTATAAATATGGTCAGAAATGTTGACCTGTACAGGACTGAATGTAGAGTAACAGCACTGTGCTTTGGCACTATTTTAGTCAGCCTTTTGTTGCTGTGACCCAAGGATCTGACAAGAACAACTTTAGGAGGAAAAGTTTATTTGGAGGCTCACCATTTCAGAGATCTTAGTCTGTAGAAGGCCAGCTCCATTTCTTGGGGCTTGAGGTGAGGTAGGACATCATAGCAGAAGAATGTGGCAGAGGGAAATGGCTCCCATGATGATAGGGAAGTAGAGAGAGAACTCCATATACCAAATATATGCCCCAAAGGCATGCCCCCAATGATCCACCTCCTCCAGCTACACTCTACTTGCCTTCAGTTGCCTATCAGGGGATTAACTCACCGGGTTAAGGCTCTCAACCCAATCATCTCACCTCTGAGCCTTCCTGCATTGTCTCACAAATTTTAGGGTTCACCTTTCGTCCAAACCATAACAGGCACCTTGTTCTGTAGATTACTTAATTCCTTCAACTATGAAGCAAACTTTTTTTTGGATATATGTTGTTATATGGGAAGCATTTTTATAGGTGATGAGGATGTAGAAATGAATTAGGTGTAGTGTAGCCCATTTGGAGGCTTATAGTTTCAATAGGTTTAAGGAGCTGTACTGAGTGTTTACAACATGAGACAAAACTCATGTTATCGTCATAGCAGTGTATTTTGTTTGTTGGCTTGCTTTGTTGTGTTTTTGTTTTTTAAAATGCAACCTTTCCAAATAGAGACTTTCACATCGAAAATTTGGATTCCTGATTTGTCTTAAAATAGCATAAAAATGAAGGCACATTGGACCAACATTCACTCAATGTAATGATCAACCAGAGTTGGGTAGCAGCCTCTCCTTCTGAAGCGGCTTCTTCTTTGGGAATCTCTGTCTCTTTGTAGACACAAGCCCCAGGGTCTTGTCCACTCTGTGATGACACTTGCTTGGATCCTGGAGACATTTGTGTTTATGACCATTAGATTTGTTAGGGCATCTTTAGAAAAGACTCAGACCAGACCTTCCCAGTCCTTGACCATTCTTTCAATTGTGTTCAAAGTATACCCTAAAACAGATTTTTCTGGTTGTTTCTTGTTTTCCCTCTGCACATATTTAACTGCCTCCATTGCCTCCATATTAAATCCAATAACCTAGTAGGCCACAGGGAAGATCTTGGGTTAGGGACTTATTTATTTATTTATTTTTCAGGGCTGAGGACTGAACTCAGGGCCTTGCGTGTGCTAGGCAAGCTCTCTGCCACTGAGCCAAATCCCCAACCCTGGGACCTATTTATCTGAAACAGAAATTAATACAAACATGTTAAGGGAAGCACGTTGGATTCTCAGTGTTATTTCTGACCTTAACATCAAAAGACTGCCCAATGTATGCTTTTTCTATTATTTCATAGGCTCAAGTATCATGTTGTTGTCAGAGCAACCAATGAATTATTGAATAATGTCATTATACCGTTATTTGCAATTAAGGGATGTTGTAAGATAACAGTTCCTAGAGGTCTTCTGTATCAAGATAAAAAGCATTGAGTAAATGGGCCATGGGGCTGTGTAAAGCCAACTGAGGTCCATCACTTGACATTTCTTAAGTGCTCTTGCAATATCTGCCCTTGTGATAACTGCTCTTAAGCTGATATGGAAATGCCTGCCATCAATACCTCCTATACACTGTGTCCCCTGGCATGGTGGCTGTCTGTGGGATGATAGCACACACTACTTGCTTGTACCAACCAGAGGATTCTCAGAACAACATGGTGAAAGCTGACTTCATTCCAATGAATGGAGGGAACTAACTAAGCTCCGCTTAAAAGAGATTTGGTGACCTCTCCTTGAGCTTGGCAAGGGGGCTCTAGGCCTGCCTTCTGTTTATATTTGTCCTCCTACATATCCCTCCTAAGGCTGTAGAACAATAGCATATCCTGATGTGTTTGATCAGGTTTCAGGAATGAGATAGGAAAGTTTAGAGGTCTTCATACTCTTTGCACTGATGACAACTCTGGAGAGTTTGGAAAAGGATACTCAGATGGAATTATAGAGGGGTGCATCAGAGGAGGATGGCAACAAAGGAATTCCCCCTCCAATTGAAAGATTGGTTGTAAGTAAAGTGGAGCCATCACAATTCAGCGTAAGGAAGGTATTTATTGAGATCTCAGGGTCATGGGAAATGTATTCATCATTCCTGATCTCTGCATCTCTAAAATTATATAAGTCTATGGAACAGCAATTAGGAGTTTAGATAATGGACTGCTTAGCCTGGGTGTAAGTCCTGATGACACTGGTCATTTACTCATCCTTTCTAGGCCCCTATCGTTTAATTTGTAAAATGCTGATAATAATACATGCATATTTAATAAGGTTAAGGAGTTTTAATTAGGTAATATATGTGAAATATACCATAAAGAATTCCACAAAGTAAAAGGTGCCAATAATCAGGAATATCAGCTGTACTAGGTATTGGTGAACTGACAGTGTTATAGAACATATTTTTTGCTCTTCTTAATCCCACAGGAGAGCATGGTAGTCCAGGAGCTGTATGAACCAGAGTTCATGGCATGCCTAGAGGGTTGGGTAGGGGTCTACAGTGAAGGTCTGCACAGGGACTCAGAACGTGGGTGCAGAAATTGCATTAAGACCAAGGGGTGGCTCTAAGAGCAAATAACCAGACAATGAGGAGCAGCATGAGTGGAGGCTGAAGCAGATGTCAGGGCCTTCATGCCACTCCAGTGACTGAAGTGCTCACTGCAGGCCGCTAGTCAGTCTCATGGCACAGAGGCCAACCTTGGGGTGCCAAGGCCCAGAAAGAGCAGCAGAGGAACTTGGACATGATTCACAAGCCTGGGCCATGGCCATCAGGAAGAGTCAAGTGTGAACTGGCATAGCTAAGCCAAGGCAGATTTAACGTTCCTGGGTAGAACTGGAGTAAAGTCAGGATGTGGATGTAAAGCAGCAATTTTATTGATTATAGAGAAATCTGGATACAGGGATGCTGGCCAATCCTTATTGGACTGGGCAGGGGTGGTTTTTCTGACAAAGATGTTGTTTTCATGTATTATAGACAATTTGAGTGGATGTGGCAGACAAGGGAAGAGTTGTTGTAAGTTTCTTTCTACCCTTTCAAAAATATTTCAGGAATGTAAGCCATTACCAGCTTAAGCATTCCTCCCAATTCTCTGAGCTAACACCTAGGTTGTGGTGACACGGCTAACTGCACCAAGAAGATCAGAATCATTGGTAAATATGGGACCCCCCTCATGCTGCCTCTCTGTGGAAAATGGTGAGGGAACTGAAATCCAGAATACCAAGGACACCTGCTCCTTGGAGATGGAGAGGCAAGCTGCGGTTCCTGGACCCAGAGTCAAGTCCACCATCAGAAGGTGGAGGAGATTGAAAGACTGGTGGAAGCTTTTCCATTCAAGACATCCCAAGCCTGTGACTCATATGCTCAGTTTATATAATAACAACAACAGCAACAACAGCAACAACAACAGTAACAACAACAACAACAGCAACAACTATTCTTTTTTTGTAAACTAGAGCATGTAAGAGCCAGCCTTTGCTTACTTCTCCCTATGAATTATTATAGAGATCATTGGCTAATTCATGTGGTTAGGGTACAAGTACATTTTGGGAGGGGGCAGGTTGGATGTGAGGGATTTCAAATGTAGACCACCAAAGCATGTAGCTGGGTGTCTGAAGAGATGGGAGAAAGACTTCCTGAGTCCAAGACTTCTCAGAGAATGCCAGGCTTGTGGATATGGCCAATAGGCAATTGGACCTACTCCTATTTGATCACATGGGACAAGTCCTTTCACACATTTTTCTCATATTTCTGGACCATTTGTTTTTAGTGACTGCGGTATTGAGATTCCTAGAAATATTTTTGCAACTATAATGATTAGTACTAGCATTTAATGAGTAGGTACCAGGTATGCTGAGCATAGAATAAGGTGAAGGAAAGTCCTGAAAGATGAAGCATTAGTGCCTGATGCACAGCTTATAACTCCTTGATGTAGAAGAGAAAACTGCTTAGAAGTATCTGCACCTCCACCCTAACTCCTTTTTATTTTGCATGGTTTTAAAACACAAAGAATGTTCAACAAATGGTGTTGGACAAATTGGACAGCCATATATAGACTACTGAAATTGGATCCTTACCTTTCACCCTGCACAAAAATTAAATCAAAATGTTTCAAGGGTCTGGATATTAAACCAGCAACTCTACAATTGCTTGAAAAAGAAGTAGGATCGACATTATATAACATAGGGGTCGGCACAGCCTTCCTTAACAGGACTCCCATGGTGCAAGCAGTAAAATGAAGAATAAATGCATGGGATGCAATTAAACTAAAAAGCTTTTGCACAGTTAAGGACTTAATCAAGAGTCTCAAGAGAGAACCTACAGAATGGGAGAAAATTTTTGCCTGCTACACCTTGGACAGATGGCTAATGTCCAGAATATACAAAGAACTCAAAAAATTAAATACCAAAACCACTAATAACCCAATTAATAAAAGGGCTATGGAACTAAAAAGAGGCTTCTCAATGGAGGAAGTCCAAAAAGCCCATAAACATATGAGAAAATGCTCTACATCACTAGCAATAAGAGAAATGCAAATCAAAACTTCACTGAGATTTCACCTCACTTTGGTCAGAGTGGCAAAAATGAGGAATACAAACAATGATAGGTGCTGGAGGGGCTGTGGGAAAAGAGGAACACGGTTACATTGCTGGTGGGACTGCAAATTGGTACAACCACTCTGGAAAGCAATGTGGAGACTCCTCAAAAAATTAGGGCTAGAACCGCCTTTTAACCCAGCTATCCCACTCCTGGGTATCTTCCCAAAAGAGCTAGAATCTGCTTACTATAGAGATATGGCTTCAGGAATGTTTATAGTAGCTCAATTTACTATAGCTAAATTATGGAACCAACCCAGATGCCCCTCACTTGATGAGTGGATTCAAAAACTGTGATACATGTATACAATGGAATACTACTCGGCTATTAGAGAAAATGATATTATGGCATTTGCAGCCAAATGGATGGAGATGGAAAAAATTTTGCTAAGTGAAGTATCCCAAACTCAGAGACTCAAGGGCCAAATGTTTTCTCTCATTTGTGGAAACTAAATTATAAGTGGAAACAGTACGTTAGATGGCTAACCTGACAATTACCTCAACCTGTATGAATTCTTACATGATCATGGGGAACTGTGCCTAGGTTCCTGGGGGACAAAGGGAGGTGGGTAGGGAGAGGGGAAGGGAATAGGAAGGACATCAAGGTGACCAGAGGGAGGTAGTATGGGGGAATCTAATCTGAGGGGAACCTCCGACTTCCACAAGAAGTCCAATTAACTTGGGGCTTAAGTAAAGTGAAACATGGAACCATGGGGAACCCAAAGGTGGGAAACTATGGTCTGGCACCAGTATTGGCTTGTTTTGTCATTACACTTTTGTTCTTGATTGTTTGATGATGAACCCCTCCTAGTTGTAAAACCATGTTTATTGATGAAAATTTTAAACAACAACAACAACAACAACAACAAACCACAAGGAATTTACTGTGAGTGTAATTAACATGTAAATTGAAGAAAACTGTACTTGTAGGTCTTTGGAAGCTCTCTCATAGACTGGAGGAGAGCAAGCTGAGGTTACCAAATGGGGTTTGTCCCCTCTCTTTTCACAAGGTCCTCCTTAGGTTAACTTGAAATGGGTCATTCATTGGCCCCTATTTTTGGGGAACTTTTGCTAAATCTGATACTGAAAGAATAATCTTTTAGCACACTATTTTACTTATTGAATCAGAGCAGAGAGAAACAAATGTTCACAAGAATTGCTTCTTTTGATAACTCCATGAAAAACAAGAGGAACTGTCTTAGCACCAATTAGGAACATTTTTACGATGATAAGAAAATAGAGTCTGCCTGGTTTGACTACTCTATGGAACAGAATTGGATAAACATGACCAAATCTTTGACCTTAGGCTTCATTTTTTTCTACTGTCTTTAGGGCTTTCATTCTTCTGTAAAAGCATTTTTCCAGGTAGAAATTTTCTATTCCAGGTACTACCAGCAATGCTCAACCACTGAGCTATATCCCCAGCCCTTTTTATTTTGAGACATGATCTCACTAAGTTTCTAAGGCTGGCCTCAAACTTGTCATCTTCCTGCTTCAGTCTTCCAAAGTTGTTGGGATTATAGGCATGTGCCACTGTGCCTAACTCCAGGTACAATTTTTCATGTTGAAGTCTGAGATAAAGCTGTTTGTAAAAGAGTGAAATGTGTATAGCTGGTGGAATGTGAGATGACTGATGCTAAGGGGTTCATAGGTACACATTTAAAGTGTTCATTGTCATGGATTTATTTTAATGTGCACAAATAAGTGCTACATCAAATCTGTATTTCTGTGTTTTCTTCTGATTTCAACAAAACTGTGTGAAAAGGTGAATGGATAAAGGAAATGTTAACTAACAGTTCAGGTGGAATGGAGCCGTGGAATAGGATGCCTGATGTCTGGAACATCCAAGATGAACAGTCAAGCTTACCTGGGCCTATTCCCTAATTTCCTGGATTTTTCAATTTGAGTTATTTTACTGTTTCCCAACAGTAGTAATGACTGCTACGATTTTTAGTGGTTGGGGTTTTCTCTTTTCTGTCTTTCAGAGAGTTCTTTGACCTGGCCTCTTACATTGTCAAGGTATGTTCTTCCTACAAAAGCAGAATATTCTACTGTAAGGCTCATTATCCTTCACTTTAATGCAGTCTCCTACTTACCTCCCATCTTTACTTTAAGAGGAATAAGCTTAGTGGTCTGTTCCAAGTGTATAGACTTATAAAAAAAGAGAGATCTTTGACTCATAGCTCTGCTATTCACTAACCAAGTGAGCTCAGACAAGATGTTTAATTTCTCTTTTCCATTAGGGAAACATTAAGACCCCATATGATATGTAGACTAAGTCTGATGGTGGGTCAGCCTGGATCATAAGCACAGATGAAAACCTGTGTCAGCTGTAGGAAGACGAGGAACGTGTTGCCTACTGGACAGCGTTGCATGAGGTTTGATCCTACTTGTCTTATATGAAATAGGTGCACCAAAGAGACACAAGCTTCTTTGGTTATTCCCAACACTCCTTATAGAGCCATGAAGTATAAGGATTTTAGTGATGCTGAGATATTTTGCTCTGAAAAGCACCCATAAAGCTTCCTCTTTGGATTAATTAGTATTAGATTTTTTGCTTCCTTGTTAAGTCAGGGGTAGGTGAAGTTTGTAGGGACAGGTAAGGTTGGGGACTACTACATTGATCCTTGCTTGATTGATTGATATCCCCTAGTGTATTAACCAGTTTCCAAATCTAGAGTTTCAGAGATGTAAGATCATCCTACAGTCTTCTATGTAGAGCTTCTCTCTTCTTTTCTTTTTTTTTCTCTCTCTTCTTTTCTTTGTGCTGATCTTTGCTCAATTGAACACTTCTAAGGAATAGGAATCCTTCCTGATAAAAGAACTGCAAGTTGTCTGCAATATAGTACTTAAATATTTTTATTATTCTTATTAAAGTAACAACAATAGCAACAAATACAGTAGACACTCCTTGTCCACAGGGGTTATATCCCAAGACTCTCAGGAGATGCCTCTTGAAACTAAAGATGGAAATGAACATTTAATAGTATGTTTTTTCCTATACAAACATAGCTATGATTGTCACAGTGGGACATGCTGGTAATCCTGGTGACTTGGGAGACTGAGATAGGAAGATTTCAAGTTCGAGGCCAGTCTCAGAAATTAGAGAGACCCTGTCTCAAAATTTAAAAAAGGTTGGGGGTGGGGAGCAGAGCTGGGTATTTGGCTCAGCTGTAGAGCTAGAGATGTAGCTCAGTTGTAGAGCATCCCTGGGTTCAGTCCCCAGTATCAGAAACAATACAACATATATATACCTATGATAAATAGCTTAATTAATCAACTAAATACTTTAGCAGTACTGGAATAATAGGCATGCACCACTGTGCCTACCTAGCTCAATACTTAGTTTACAAATAAGGTGCAGTAAGAAATAAATGACAATAATCAATAGTAAAATAGAATAATTAGAATAATATTATAATAAACGTTGTGTGATTGTCTGTCTCAATATATCTTGCTCTATATTCATCCTTCTTACCTGTGATTGACCTTAACTAATCAGAACGTGGAAAATTAAACTGTGGATGGAGGGGGACAGCTACTTATCAGGAAGTCAGAGAATTACAGAGACTGAAATGGAAGGAATTTGTGAGATATTTTATTCCAAGTTCTTCATTACACAGCCAAAACCCAGACCTGTGAGTGATTTGCCTACCTCACACAGAATTAAATATATAATTTCCTGATAGGACGATTAGCCATGATTCCTTGATCTGAGAATTGCATTAGTACTTTGTGACAATTTTAGAAATGAGGTGGGTCTATGTGTAGCTTGTCAAGATCTCTAGATCTTGGGCAGAGTCAGAGCGTTAGGATGCAGGAACTGGAGCTGGATGCCCAGGGGGAAGGAGGAAATGGCACAGTGAATTCCTCAGGTGAACACAAGAGATGGAGGTGAGTAAGAGCAGCTTTCTGCCAGCAGAGGGCAGGAGCGACTATGAAATCCGGTGCTGGACAGCATACAGTACTGGGGATCAGGGCAAGGAAGGGCTCTGAACAAGGCTAAGTGAGGTGCAAACGCCTTCCTCTCTATGTTTTCATCCTCTCTTCCAGCACAGAAAGCACAGCTCACATGAGGACTCTTCCTAATCACCTCCTGGGCAACTTCTAGGACAAGAACTCTGTAGATCCAATCAGTGGGCACCCCAGCTTCTTGGGCTGCATCAATAGAGGTAATGGGGGGACAGTGGCCTTTGAAGGGTAATTGGAGTTAGATAAGGTCATCAGGGTGGAGCCTCCATTATTAGATCCCCATAACTTTGTAAGAAAGGGGAGAGAGACCAGACGGACCACAAACGCCTGCATACTCCTGTGTCTTGCTGGGTGATGCCATGTGCCACCTTGGGACTCTGCAGCAAGAAGGCCATCACCAGATGCAGCCCTGTGCCTTTGGACCAGGATTGTGAGCCAAAATAAATCTAGTTTCTTTAAAATCTATACCGCCTGTGGTATTTTATTATTAGCAACAGGAAGTAGACTAATACAGAATGTCAAGGAGGTTTGCTTTGACGTTCCTGTTTTAAAATGCTGCCCATAGTTTCCTCTATTCTCCTTCCTGCTGTGCTTATCACCTTAACAGTCTGTATAACCTACATATTCATTGTATTTGTTGTCTGTAGGTGTTTACTGGAAAACAGCCTTTGTAAAAGCAGAGATTTCGTTCCCATTCTCCCTTTTTCTTTCTCTCTGTTTCTTTCTTTCTTTTGTCTCTCTCTCTCTTCCTTTTTTTCCTTTTTCCTCCTGTGTTCTTTGATATCTCCCTCTAACAGTGCCTGATACAGGTACTTGCTATTTAAGAAATGTTTGTTGACTAAGAGTCCCCAAATCAAAGACCTCAGTGGGCCCCACAAGGCTACAAAACGATTCCACTACAGGGATCCAATACTAGCAAGTATAAATCCCTCAGTGGAGAAGTCTCTGAAAACTCTAACACATTTTGGCATAATCGTGCAGCAACTTCCCAAAGCACAATGGCCACTACAGGATTCTGTGATGCCAAGCCTTGGTTGGAGAAGGAAAACGAATATACCATGTGCTCTTAATGGAATTTGCAGAGTAGTAGGAGAGACATGTCATTCACATGAGCTCAATCTCACAGGTAGTGAGTAACATGAAGGAGGGCTGTACATTACATGACAGACTAAAACAAGAGGAGCTGCCCCAATCTAGGACAGGAGAGAAGTCTCCAAGAACTCAAGTAAGTTGCTCAACTACCAAGCCTAGACTGGACTGCAGGTTTGCCTGGCTTGAAAACCTGACCACATCCCTAATGGACCCAAGGGGGTAACTTGTGGTGACTGAAGTCCTTTCTGATGCTTCAGTTTTCCCCAGGAACTCCTGAGCAATGGACATTGAGTCATTACTCAATCACTGACGTCCTTTAAAACAGTTTTTTTAAAAACCACAAATGCAGAAGTACTTTCCCTGTGACTGAAGAGATCACTCAGTGACTATCAATAGTAAGACACCAGTCTGGTGAAGATTGATCTTCAGGGTTCTAAGTCATGGAATATGTCATTCATGCCTCTTGTGGGGTATGGAGGTGACTGCAGTGACTGGAGCAGCTTGCCAAGAAGGCAGTGCCATGCTGAGAATTTAGTAGAATTCGGTTAATATTGATTTGTAGTTGACCTCTGCTTCACTTGCACGAACGCTCAACCTCAGGTCTTTCATATCATTTGGACCTTTTCCCTAAGCAGTGGAAAGCAGTTAAAAAAGTGTTGAGAGAAATTCCTGAAGAAATAATTGTGAAATCCCCTTAGCAGTGTGTGCAGAACCCAACTCGCTGGGAAGAAGGGTGTTGGAATTGGGCATAGCATGTTCTAGACCCTTTGTAGGAGATGATCCACATTCCCCAGGGTCCACAAAATCTCATATCTACAGGATCCAGGCAGGGTTGGAAGAAAGAAGGGGCAGGTAGGAGCCAACAGGAGGTGCTCATAATGCGTATGTTGCTGCTATCGCCATGCTGATCTCCCACTCTCCACAGTGGCTGTAAGATTCCAGAGACAATGGTGTATAGCTAGGCACTCAACTAGATGACACTTTTAAAATAAACTGTGATGTGACTCGACATTCACACAAAAGTCAGTCAAGGCGGGCTGGGGATGTAGCTCAGCAATTAAGTGTTTGCTTGGTGTGTGTGAGGCCCTGAGTTCAATCCCCAACACTGCAAAAATCCAAACCAAACCAAGTGAGCATTAATTAAGCATTCTAAAACATTGCTATGGGTAAAAATTTTTGGAGAAATTCCCTAAATCACAGATGATTAAAGGAAAAATAGACAAATAGTTTTTATAACAAATTAAAAGTCTTCTCCACAGGAAAGGAAATAATTGATAGAATGAAGAGACAACCTACAGAATGAAAGAAAATATTTGCAAATGATGCATCTGACAAAGGTTTCATGTGCAGAATATACAAGGAACTCAGACAACTCAACAGCAGTAAAATTTACAGTTGGACCAAAAATATAGGCCAATGATCTGAATAGACTTTCTCAAAAGAATACACAAATTGCCAAAAATCCCACTGAAAAAAATGCTCAACTCACTGTCTGGGAAATGAAAAACCAAACCAAAATCAGAAATCATCTAATCCTGGTTGCAATGGCTATCATCAAAAAGACAAAAATTATGATATGCTGGTGAGGAAATGGCGAAAAGGGAACCCTTGCCTAGTGTTGGTGGGAGTCTAAGTTAGTGGAAAACAGAATAAAGTTACCTCAAAATGTGAAAAATAGAATTTCCAGGTGGGAGTGGTAGTGCATGCCTATAATCCTAGCAACTCTGGAGGCTGAGGCAGGAGGATTGCAAATTTGAGCCCACTCTGAGTAATGCAGCAAGACCCTAAATCAAGATAAATGAATAAATAACAAAATAAAACTAAACTAAATTAAATGGGCTGTGGTGTAGCTCAGAAGTAAAGCTCCACCAGGTTCAATCACCAGCAACACATGTAGACATACAAAACCCCACCAAACCCCTCATATCATAAAAAAACCCCCCAATCCTTCCCTATCATCCAGCAATCCCAACTCTGGGCATACATCCAAAGCAAAGGAAATCAGTACATCACAGGCACAGCTGTAGTCCCACCTTCATTGCAGCACTATTCACAAGGACCAAGAAATGGGAATAACCCACGTCCATTACCTGACGAATGGGTAAAGAAAATGTGGTGCAGGTGCAGAATGGAATACTAGTCAACCCAGAAAGGAATGAAATCCTGCCATTTGCAACAGCATGGACTGACGGAGACATCATTATGTTATGCGGAATAAATCAGGCATAGAAAGGCAAATACTTCAAGATCTCACTCATGGGGCTGGGGCGGTGGCTCGACGGCACTTGCCCAGCATGTGCAAGTACGTGAGTTCAAACCCAGTACCATGTATACAGCAAAGTCTCGGGGCCATGAAAGCCACATGAAAAACTAAATTAAAAAAATTTTTTTTTTAAAAAAAGATCTCACTCGTGAGTGTGATCTAAAAAAGCTGTTCTGAGGGCCGGAGTGTTGGCTTAGTGGTAGAGTGCTTGCCTGGCGTGTGTGAGGACCTGGATTTGAACCCCAGCACCACATATACAACTAAGTGGAGGAAAAACAAAAATCAGGTTTAAAAAAAAATAAAATTGATTCTTTCTCTCTCTTAAAAAAAAAGTTGATTTCTTAGAAGTAGAGAGTGAAACAGAGTCCCCAGAGGCTGGGATAGTGGGGACAGAGAGAGTTTGGATCACAGTTACCAAAATGTAGACATTTGTATTTTATAGCATAGTAAGATGACTATAGTCAACAAAAATGTGCTATATATTTCAAAATAGCTAGAAGAGAAGATTTTGAATGTTTCCCACAGGAAGTAATGATAAAGTGCTTGAGGTGGTGGGCATGCTAATTACCCTGATGGATTGTCACACATTTTATACATGTATGGGAAAAAACTCACTGTATACATTAATATATGCGATTATTTTACATCAGTTAAAAACAAAAAAGAACCCACAAAAAATTAGACTCTATAAGGAAGGAGTGCACAACCCTCGGTTAGGGCCCAGTCTGCAGAGCAGCCCGAGAGAACTTTCTTGAGGAGGGCCTTTGTCAGTAGCAGATTCAGGGGAGATTCCAAGTTTCCTGGTCTGAGGCAGTGGGGGGACCAAGTCTGCAGCTTCCTGATACAGAGTCCCTGCCTCACATCTCTCTATTTCTCAAACTCTCAGGAAGAGAGAGTAGCACATCTGCGGGACAGACTGTCACTAAATGACAGCAGAGCATCAGAAACAGATACACAGAGACCCAGCTTTTTCTGCAAAGTTGTTTATTACATAGCTCACAGGGTGCTTTAGCTCAGCTCAGCTTGAAAGGGGTGGGTGCTGGGTTCCCAGGGGACAGGTGCTGACATCCAGGTGGAGAGAAGGCTTGGGAGCTGG